>CALNHX010007558.1:0-72404 GCA_940337035.1 Agriotes lineatus
TCCTATAGTGGTGACGTTTGTAGCGGTGTGTGCTACATGGCACCCTTTCCAAGCGTTGATACATCTCGTCGATTATGCAGTTGGGGTTCTTCTCGACACTATTTATGATTGTAGGTGTACATAAATAGGTGTGCTCCTTTATTGGAATGCTGACCTCGAATTTGGACGGTGGTATGCTAAAGTACTGCTGATGGTTGTAGTCCACAGCTAAGAAGTACGGGCTGACTGCTAAGGTTGCATACTTTCCGTTGCTGATTCTTCTGGTAATGGCGGTGACCTTGATGACCTCATATTCAGTTACTTCAGTAATATGGAAGTATCCAAATATTTTAATGGCTTCCTCGGTTTGCCCCACCTCCATTTTGTATACTGGCGATGGTAATATTCGTAGGTTTGGTGGTAACTTCAAGGACAACTGACTAATTATTGTTGCTATTTGAGCTGAAATAAATGACTCCGCTTAAATACCGCGTCGAGCAACCTCTTGTATTTTTCTGCGACTTCTTGTAAATAGTTGCTGGCCACCTGATATGCTGATAGCACGTGAACATTTATTTTATTGACGTCGATGGATCTGTACCAGGCCTTCATTTCGTTAAGAAGGTGGATTCCTTGGTTGAATTTTATTCGAAAGTTTTCTAACTTTGTCGTGATCCTGTTCTCCGTTTCTTTCACAGTGGTCATTGCAGCTAACATTAATTTTGCTTGGTGACTGGAAGTGTCGATTAGTACTTGCTGATTTTTGTCTAAATCAGCGATGTCCTTATATATCAGAAAAATCCCCAGTAGTCCTCTCCGTGTGCGGTGTTTGGTTATTGTCCGGATGCTCCTCATATCCCACAAGATATTGTCTTGTTGCTCCGTTATGTGGTGCATGAGTTCCTTGCAAAACTGGTCTTCCGTCATTTTGTTGCTATCGTCGCATAATTGCTTGAATTGTGTTGCGGTAGCGTTAATCCCATGCTCGTCTGTGATAAAGGCAGATATCGAATATTCCACCCCTATTCGAATTATCCCTCTATCGAGCTTCGAATTACCAACGTGTTCCACATATATTCCAGGTTGTAACCTCTGCAGCGTATAGTTTGCTATATTGCCGGGAATTATGTGACACATCATGAGCATGCATATTATTACTACTGAATGTGTTTTCATATCTCGTTTCCGCGTTGACCTTGTGGTAGGTCCGGAATTGCTGATACTTGCTTGCACTGAATTGCTCTTGTTGCTTACAGGTAGCTGACAAATATTTGTTATGGGCCGTTTGAACTGAGCTCTGTCTTTGCTCTGGATTGTCATTACTCGTATCAGCCCATCCTTTCCTGGATGTGTTTCGATTACTCGTGCTAACGGCCATTTGTTCGCCGAGATATTGTCTTCTTTGAGGAGTACCAATTCCCCTATTTCTATGTTCTGTTTCGGAGCCTTCCATTTTCCACGTTGCTGTAGCCTGGATAGGTACTCCGTCGACCATGTTTTCCAGAAATCTCTTTTAATTTTCTGTAGCAATTTCCATTTGTTTAGAAGATTGACAGTGGCTATGGTGTCTTTCGGTTCGGCTTGGGTGATGAGTGCTTGTCCGATCAAAAAATGTCCTGGGGTGATTGCTGACACATCGTTCGGATCGTTATTCAATGGTGTCAGTGGTCTTGAGTTCAGACAAGCCTCAATTTGATATAACAGAGTTGTCATCTCTTCGGAGATGAGCGTACTGTCTCCGATGACCCGCTTGATGTGGTACTTGATTGACTTTACCCCTGCCTCTTAGATACCACCCATGTGGGGGCTTGCCGGGAGAATGAAATGCCACTGGATTGCTTCGGTGCCCAACTGGTCCTATATTTGGGTGTCCAATAGCTTGCTTGCTCCCACAAAGTTGGTACTATTGTCACTATAAATGTGGGCGCACTTTCTTCTTCTTGCAGTGAATCTTCTGAATGCTGCTATGAAGGCATTATCAGTCATGTCGCTCACTGCTTCGATGTGTATGGCCTTTATGGCCAGACAAATAAAGATGGCGATGTACCCTTTGTAAGACTTGTTGCCTCTTTCTCTGGATACTCGTATTTGGATTGGTCCAGCGTAATCCAGTCCCGTGTGTGTAAATGGAATAGATGGTGTCACTCGTGCAGGGGGTAGTTGTCCCATTAGCTGGTGCATCGGTGCTGCTTTGAGTCTTGCGCACGTCATGCATTTGTTGATGATTTTGGAAATGGTCTGCTTGGCTCGTACTATCCAGTACTTTCTTCTTATGAAGGCTAATGTTGCTTGATTACCTCCATGCAACGTTTGGTGATTAGCGTCCCTGATGATCAGCTTGGCCACATGATTGCTACTGGCTATGATGATGAGATGTTTCTTATCGTAAGGTAACAGCGAGTGCTGTGTCCTTCCTCCCACTCGAAGAATTCCATCTCCATCTAGAAATGGGTGTACGTTGAATAATGTACTTTTGCTGTGCACTATTCTGCCTTGCTGTAGCAGATGATGTTCTCTAGGGAAGTCATGCCTTTGTGCTGATTTGATGATGCACTTTAGGCTATCACGTAGTTCGGTGGTGGATAGTTGCTGGATTGCTACGACTTCCTTTCTACATTTTTTTATGAACGGCTTGCAGTAGGCGATTATTCCAATCATTTTCCTGAATGATGAGAATCTTTCCATTACATCAGATGCCTCACTGATCGTTGCATGCACCGCTACCTGCCGGGGTTTCCTTCTTTCTTCTTTAGTGGTGCCTACCACTGGTGTCTGGGCCTTTATTCGACCTTGGGTGTCTTCATTTATTAACCATTCAGGGCCATGGAACCATAACGAGTGGTCACATAATTTGGACGGTTGAACTCCTCTTGTGACCAAGTCTGCTGGGTTGTCTTCAGTCTTGACATGATTCCAGCACTGCTCGCCGATGCACTCGTGAATTGTAGCAACCCGATTTGCCACAAAATTCTTCCATTTTTCTGGACCTCCTTTTATCCAGGCTAGAGTAATCATTGAGTCTGTCCAGGCATAAATCTCAATGTTATTTAATTCCATGGTTGAAATGGTCTGCTTCAATAATTTGGCTAATAATTCAGCCGCACATAATTCTAACTTTGGCAGCGTCTCCTTCATCTTGAGGGGTGCCACCTTTGACTTGGCTGTGAGTAACGTCACTGTTGTGGTCCCTGATGGTGAAGATTTTTTCAAGTAGATCGCCGCCCCATAAGCTCTCTCTGAGGAATCACAGAAACCGTGCATCTCCATGTGGACATCCTCTTCATAGTTTGTCCATCTAGGAATGTGTACCTCTTCTACCCTCGGTAGTTCTTGCCTGAATTTTAACCATTTTTCTTCTATATCCTTGGGTAATTCTTCATCCCATGAATACTGTCCGACCCATAACTCTTGTATGAATGACTTAGCAATTATGATGACTGGTCCTAGTAATCCCAATGGGTCGAAAATTTTCGCTATTTCTGATAGGATCCTCCTTTTCGTTATTTCGCCTTGTGGCTGCTGCTTGACTTTGTATTGTAGTAAGTCAAGTGTTGGTGACCAATGTACTAATAGCGTTTTCCTAGTCGCATCCTCCTTGTCTCCTATTATAATGTTGGTGCTTTCTTCAGCATCTGGTAGGTTACTAGTCCATTTCCTTAGATTGAATCCTCCAGTTTCCAACATCTTGGTCAATTCCTTTTGGATGCTTCTTGCGTCTTCTTCGGAACTGGCTCCTTTTAGACGATCTTCTACATAGAAGTCTCTCATGGCAATCTGAGATCCTCTCCGGAAGTGGTGTTGTTCGTCTTTGGTTAACTTCTGGAGGGTCCGGACTGCTAGGTATGGAGCTGCGGTTGTGCCATAACTCACCGTGGTTAGCCGATACTCTTAGAGTGGTTGTGTTTTTGAGAATCTCCACACTATTTTCTGGAAGTGCTGATCATCCTCAGCTATATGTATTTGTCTATACATTTTCTCGATGTCTGCGGTTAATGCAAACTTGTATTTCCTCCATCGCAGAAGAATATCTGTTAAATTTTGTTGTAGCCTTGGCCCAGTGTGCATCATTTGGTTCAGACTTTTCCCATTTGATGACTTGGATGAAGCGTCAAACACTACTCTTAACTTGGTTGTATCACTGTTCTCCTTTATGACAGCTTGGTGAGGAATGTAGTATCCTCTTTCTGGATCATCATCTTGATCCATTTTCTTCATGTGGCCTAAGGAAAGATATCCCTTCATAAATTCTTTGTATTCGGTCCCCAATTGTTTGTCAGTCTTGAATCGTTTCTCTATTTGGAGCTTCCTGGCAACTGCTCTCCGCTTCGACTCTCCCAATTGACTTGGGTTCTCTTTGAAAGGTATGTTTACCACATAGGTCCCATCTTGCATCCGAAAATGGGATGCCTCGAACTGTTGTTCACAGTCTTGATCCTCCTGTGAGATTGGTTTTTCCATTAGGACTTCTTCTATTTCCCAAAATTTTCTGAGTTAGTGATCTTCTTCCAGATTAGATACCATACTCACCACTCTCATATTGGGTTGTTTTATTGCTTCTACTGCCCCAGATATGATCCATCCTAATTCTGTTCTTTGCGCCATCATCCCTTGTTTCGTCTTCTTAACTCCTTCTAGGAGTATATCTTTGTATAGATCTTCTCTTATTAGGATGTTTACTGGACCTGGCATGTTGTAGGTAGGATCGGCTAGTAGGCAATGTTCCCATGCGTCCTTTTCCTTCTCAATGATTGTGTTTCTTGGCAATGTTCCTGTCAACCTTGCCAATATAAGCGGATCTCCAAAAATTCGAAAATTTCTGGAGAATCGTGGTCTCATTTCTCTTCAACTTTTCCTCTGGATTTCCCAGCTTCGCTTTTTCCTAGCCCTATGATGTCTGCTTGGATTCTTACTCTCGGTAATGCCAATAATTGAGCTGCTTCTTCGGTTACCAATGATGCCTGTGACCCTGAATCGACCAATGCTCTCAACAGTTTATAATATCCTCCGGCTGTTATTACTTTCAAAAATGCCGTGGCTAGCAGAACTTCCTTCTGATTGGGATGTTTGATTTTTTTGCTAACTAGGCTGCTTACTTCTTCCACGCTTTGTCCGGTGGTAGTGGCCACTTGCGATTTCGTATTTGGCTCCTGTTGTGGTTTTGCTATTACTTGTTGTGGATTTCTTACCGGAGTTATGTTCCATTCCTTATGCAGCAAAGTATGGTGCCATTTGTCACAGTTCTGGCACTTGTTCGAATTATAGCATTTTTCGTTTTCCTTGTGGACTAAACATCTCACACACAGCCGATGGCGAATGATGGTCTGGTACCGATCGTCACTGGTCATGGAAATAAATTTTGGGCACTGTGTGATCTTGTGGCTGTTGTTGCAGATCAGACATTCACCGATGCTTGTTTGACAACTTCTTACCGGCCATGGCTTTCTTGCTGACTGCGATGTTTTTATTGGCTTTGCGACCTTCAGCTACCTTTTCGAATCTTGAATCGCCTCAAGTGATTGGAATTTTTGTTTTCCAAAAACTTCAACATATCTGCCAGATCCTGGATTTCTCGAGAATTAGTCAGCGACCGTTCATATAATTTCTTTGTTTTCTTGTCCAGCTTATTGACCAGCAGATGTGCTAGTATTGGTCTCCACGTATCTGTATTTAAGCCCATGTTGGATATGGCACGTAAACTTTCCATTGTTGTATCATGCAGCTGTTTCAGACTAGCTGCTGATTCATAGTTTAAATTGGGCAGCTCTAATACATTGTCTAAAAATTTTGAAAACAAAATTTTTTTGTTATGGTACCTGTTTGTCAGTAGGTCTCATGCGGTATCGTAATTAGCATCAGAAGCGTCGAGATGTTTTATTAATGTACTTGCCTCGCCTCTGGGGTAAGTTTTGAGGTACTGCATCTTTTCTGCCTTGCCTAATGTGGCATTGTTGTGCATGAGTCCCCCGAAAATGTGGTGGAAGGTTGTCCAATTTTCGTAACTTCCTTCAAAAATTGGCATGGTGATTTTTGGCAATAGGATGGCCAATTCTTCTAGTGGTCGTGGCTGCTCGCTTCTCGGGATGCTACTTATTTTGTTAAATATTTGAGCTATTACCTCATTGTAACGCTCTCGCATCTGATTGTAAACTTCGTGCGTGAAGTAGTCCTCCGCAAATTCTTGCTCCCCTCCGAGAATCTCCTCATGAAGGCTCGTGATGTTTTCCCACTGCTCGCATATTTTGCTCGCCTTATGCTTGTAGACCATTTTCGCCTGGGGTTGTTCTAATGCCGACACTGCCTCATCCAATACTTCGCTAAATAATCGCATTTTGATTTCTTGATTCTTGAGTCTGCCTCCTTGTTCGATGGGGTTTTCCATTTTTTCGGTTTCTAAGGCGTTACTCTCCTTGACTGGCTGGATTTAGCTTCTCCTGCCATTAGTGTATGTAATCTGTAATTACTTGAAATCTTTCTTTTACCTGGCTGTAGAAATCTTTTTTAATGTATTCGTGATCTGCTGGAAGTCGCTTTCGTAGTTCCATATCACTGCTCTCGAATGCCTTCCACAATCCTTTTAATTCATCTTCTTTCTTGGCTAGATACATTTGATTCTTCCTGCTTCCAGAATCCTTTTTCATATTTGTAAGCAACTGGCACATTTTGTCCGCCACCTGCTTCTGTTCCTTTATAATTGATCCCATGTCGTTGGAACTAAACCTGGTTTAATAAGTAGTATCTTACCACTTTTATAATTTCCAAATTCTTAGCGGATCGATTGCCGCTGAAGATTCCTCTCGCTGCACGGCGGAAGCCCTTGGAAATTTTTAGCAGGACTTATGCTGCTATCACTAATTCTTGCCTTTTCTTGTGGCGGGAATTCCTTTGATTAAGACGTAGGACGTTTTCTTCTTGGCGACGGCTCAATTTGTACTTCTCCCCAATCTAAACACAGAAAAGTACATACCAATCTTGTTGCAAGTCCTCCAAATTTTTTCCTACGAATATGGCTGATCCGGTCCAGTTGCCTACTTGCCTAGAGCAATGGATCTGTTCCGCGTGTCCCAGGACTCTTGATTGTTGCACTAACTTCTGTTTTTCTATCTCCAGTTGATTGGTTTGAGGATTTTTTGTTGGCTCGAAGGAAAAATGTAAAAAAACCTCCAATTTTCCTTTTCCTTCAAAGTCCGGTCCAGTTGCCCAAATAGCCCAAAATTTGGATCCGGGTCGAAGGACCAATGTAAAAAAGGTAGCCAAATCCACTCTGGAACTTAGCACTTTTTTATAGTTTGCAGAACCAGATTAGTTCTTTGACAGGAGCTGGAGTTTCTTTCGTTGTTATAAGAGATAGGGTCAGAGAGTCAGGCCTAACCCCCTCGTTACAAACATTTGTAGCCTTTGTTCCCCACTATCAATGAATATACTATAATATCTAAAGGTATATTAAATTAATATTGATATTACAGAGTTTATATACAGAAAAATGTGTGCCGTGTTTTCACGACCTATTATTAAAACTACATTCATATGCGTTTTAACTAACGTAATTCTAAACGCTTGATTTGTTATTTGACCCACTAGCGCAAATTTGCACTGGTTGTACACGGCGTGCTTCGTAATGTGACCCACTGCACTTGTAAAACTGCAGTGTTTGTTTATAAACACGGAACTGGCACTTGATTGCATGTGTTCCTTGCATTAATTTGTAATATGACACAGAAACTCGACGCAAACTGCCGAGCCTTGTTTACAAATTTCCTATCTAGCGCGCGTTACGCAGCTTTTGTGGGTTAATTGCGCGAACTTTTGCGTTTACATGATTACAGTTCATTTTACACTTTTTACTTCAAATTCATGGGTAAACAAAGTTTGAACACTGTCTTTTCTTATGGCCTCCATATTGGATTCGCCATATTGAAATTTTCTCGTCAACCTTATGTCCCATAGAATGCTTGTTTTAAATTTCAGGTTTGTAGGTGATCGGGAGGTGCCGAAAAAGTAGGTCACCTTCTTGTGCAACAGACACTCCTGGATTTTATATATATTGATGTTGATTCCTAAAGCCTCTGGGGGGGGAGGGGGGTCCCACATCAACCCCCATAATTACGCCACTGCTTTTTTGCATAGTGAAAGTCGTCTTTCTTTAACGAAAAATCGTAAAGAAAATAACACTTTTTTAACTATTTTATTGTCAATTTGACAGTTGTAAATTCTGAAGTCCTTTTCGACACAATTTCGAGTTACAAGAGATCACTATGCAAAAAACTAACGTGTACAACTCGGATCTCAAGTTACATACATTATACATTATAATACATTACATTATTTATTATACGTATGTACTTTTTCATTTTTACTTTACGCATTGGTGTCTATATGAAAAGCTTTTTTTTTCTACGATCCCGCGGTATACACCTCTGCTTATTTTATTCCAAAAATCTCTTTTTGTGCAAAGTTGATTTTTGCGGACATAATTACGGCTACAAAATTCGTTTTCGCGGCTGTTACTATATCGCTGCCGTTGTTATTAGTAATAGCCGCGAAAACGAATCTCGCGGCCGCAAACTTATCGACACGGTTGCACAAAAAATTAATAATATGTTTTTGATTATAATATGTACTGCGATTACACGAAACACGTTGCTTATGCTTTGTTCGCAAAATGTTTGGCTTCCGCGGATTAATTTGGCGGACTCTTCTTCGTCTAACCGGCCAAGCATTTCTGGGTACGCCAGTCATTTCGCGACCTAGGTATACAAATAACTATTATCTTTACACGAATGAACCAGAGATTTATGACCCGCACCGCACTTCTTAGTTCGGCAGTTGAGCTATGTCAATATTTATTTTTGCCTTAAGGATATTTAACATATTACAAATAATAACTGTACGTATATACTGGGTGACCGGTTTCAAAACCGAACATAGCAAAAGCATGATATATCACCAGGTTAACAGAAACATTTAATTTAATTTAAAAACAAGGTTGTCAAGATCAGAACTTTAAATTATAGGAGTGGAGAGTGTTTACTAAAAATTAAAACATGCTATGTGTCTGTTTTGAAACCGGTCACCTGGTATATACTTAGTGTTACATTTGACACTAGCATTGAGCTATTTTAAAATGTTTTTCCCGCTGCTGATCATGTAAGTCAGTGATACAGCCTTAGTAACAAAACGTGTAAGTCCGTGATTATATTTGTTTGCTGCTTTTTCTTAACAACGGAACTTAATATTATTATTAAGTTTCTAGGATAATAAAATTAGCAAAGCAAGATGCAGATTTAGACGTTTTGTTTATAAATTGCAAATGTATATGTGACATCTGACACTCACAGGTAACGCGACTCACGAAAATTAATCCTGGTGACAGGTGACACACCAAACGATTTTTTCAAAAATCTAGGAAAATTTCGATAAGCAGCGGGAAAAATATAATAAGATAACTCGGAATCTATCGCCTATTAACATTTTCGGCAGGCAACAAGCCGCGACTTCCTCTTGGCTTGTACTTGCCTACCTCAAATGTTAATAGGTCCTTACATTCCTTGTTACTTAAATAGCTATTTCTGCAACCGTCTTAAAAGTCATCACTTTTAACAACCAAAATCTGTCATTGAAGTTGACGTTTCTCTTACTTATACAAAAAATATATGTTGTTAAGCAACACTTTTAGTTCCTAGGATTAAATTAGCTATTTATACAGCAAGAGGTAAAAGCCATACTTTTTATCACTAGGCATGAAAATTCGAGATGAACAACACGCCGTTTCATAAAAAGACGCTTTTACCTAGTGTTTTATCAATATTTTATGGAATTTTGATGTGTTTTGCTGTTGTTGTCTTACTTTACTGCAAGAAATATTATTTCCTATTAGTGATAAAAAGTAATATTTACTTTGACTCTAGTTACAAAAAGTAAAAACAATTTATCACTAGTTGCAAACAGATCGACTTTTCAAAACTACAATGACATACAAAAAGTTTACATTTTGCATCAAAATTCGATGAAATACTTTTTTGCTTCCTATTAACGAAAAGTAACTTCTATGTGGTCGGCTATGGATGCAGTTGTCTCAATTATTTTTAAATGAGAAAAGTTCATCATTTTGAAGATTTTGTACTTTTATTTGTTGCAGAACAAAAATAGTATGTATTATTCGGGTTAATAGTGCCTCTATTTGACTGGCATTTTTTGGGTTCGCTTGGCTACGCTGCGCTACGTCTCGGAAATGCAAACATAATTGCTTGTCAAAGAAAGTGGCACCTTTAATCCTAATAAAACAATATACTATTTTAGAATAAAGACTACTTTGTATTTTAATCAAAATTCTGTTATTATTTCTCACCTCAACTACGATCTGATACTAAGATAACAGTAATTACCTCATTATTTCACAAAAAGAGCGGCTTACTTGATCAACGTTTTCTAGGAACCAGATAGAGAAAACCGCTTATCCGTGAGGCGGCTGCGTCTACCTGTGCAAAAGGTGGTTTAAGAGGCAGGGCCGGTCCTAGCAGAGAGCAAACGCATGCCCCGCACGCGGGCGGCCAGCGACTTTATCTGTCAGATAAATAAAAGAACATCTATTAATTACTTGTGAGGTAACTTCCTGGTTTGTAAGCATTTATCATACTTTTGTAAGTTTTCCCATCTAAATTCCGAATTTGTACTCATTTTTCAGTAAGATCACCTTTCTTTGTAAGTTTATTGTTAAGCAGCCTTCGTTACCAGCAATTCAATATCGAAAGAATGCACTTCCGTTCTAAATTCAGTCATTCTTTGCGTGGGTTATTTCCTGATAAGCAAGTTGCGAAAGTTTGCACGTTTGGGCATATTTCTTAGAAATCCAGAACATTCTCGAACGATCTCGAATCAGGGGATTTGTTACAGTAAAGAAGCTGGGGTTAATTAATTAAAATAATCAATGGTAGTAAAAAATCGCGGAAGCTCTAAAACTTTTAACTTACCGCTCAGGCCAAACTAGCTCAATTTCGGCGGCCTTGGATCGTAGATTCTTATCAACTGTACCACCCTGGAAATGATTCAAAGACTAAAAAAACAAATGGGCGCCAGAAACCAAATGGTTTTGAATAATATAACTAACTACAAGTGACTAGCATTCATTTATCAATGCTAAATAGTCTTGCAGTCTATAATGGTAATTTAATATTAAATAATTAGAATAATTTGGTCATAAAGAATGTACTAAATCATAGAAATGTGCAAATTAATTGAAAGTTGCGACACGCACCAAGATCAAGAACCGCTTTCAGGTTATTAAATTAGTTGTAACCACAAATAAATCGAGTAATATGCATATCGCTGTCTTTTAAAAAAACCTCTCTGTTCAGGCTATTGAAGGCAAAAAACGTGAATGCTCCTTTTACAACGGTTTGATTACACATATAGAATGTAGCTTTCAATAGTAATTGTAATTAAGTATACGAATTTAAACTTCAAATATTAAAACTGATTGAACGTATGCGTGTAAACTTTACATGTTAGTAATAACGGAAAGTATAAATTTAAACTTTAAATACTGATAGTTATGGAATGTACGAATTTAAATTTCAAGTATCGAAGATAATTTAATATAATATTAATCCCGAAATAGCCAGTTCGAATCAGCTTGAAAGCAGGGAGATCATCCACTTTTAATGCGGTATTCACCACAAAAGTAACACTAACCTCAAACCTCCAAAGCCCATAAGTTGCTGACAGGCAAATGCTCGCCGGTGGTTGCTATACCCTGTAGTTAAAAGCACTTTGGATGAGCCCGTAATTGAAGCAGAGCCACTTCCAAATTGCAGAAGCTAGGTAGGACATTAGCCGGTGTTGAAAATTAAGTCAAGTAAAACTTTCAATTAAGAGCTAAAGAAACATAATTAATACAAGAATAGCAAGCAGAAAATCTCAATCGTACCTGAATCAAAACCATTAGCCCTTCAAAAATTACCACTGCTACCTCGCGATAAGCACGTGGAAGTTTTTGGGTTTTCCAGAATCGGTACGAAATGAGCGAACTAATAAATTGACATAATTCGAAATACAATGGATTATAATTCAAATAAAAATATACAGGTTAGGCCGGAAATAATTTGGTAAAAACGAAACAATTAAGCGGATCCAAAAAATTGTTTCAGATTTTTCACGACGTAATCTGGCGTTGCTCGAAGCCGCGTTCTTAGCGGCAAATTAGATTCATTAGTTATTACGTATCCAGCTACCAAACAAGCAAATCAAAATATTACAATTACTAGATATAAAAATAAATATTTATTTTGATAGGTTTTTTTTAAATATAATATTTTAATAAAACACTGTGAAAAGTGAAAATTAATAAAACTGAGTTTTATTTCAACCAAAAAATTAACATTAACTTATAAATAATATGCATATACGAGTAGTAAGTAATTAAGCTTATTAAAATCAATGTAGTTTACTTAGTTATACTTTTTATTATTAGAACACAATGTCAGATAGAAAAGAAAATCGAAAATCTGGAGCTTTTTACAAAAAGAAGAGGGAAAAACAAGCGGAGGAGCAGAAGCTCCTGCAAGGTTCTCTAGAAAAATTTCTTCAGGTTGGAACTGAGAACCCGGCTACCGAATATGCATACGTTGATAAACAAGTGGTAATCGACGCTGGCAATACTGACGTTGACGTAGAAACACCATTATCATCATGCGAGAATGAGAAAGGCGTTCAAGATGAACACCAAATTCTTGGGAATAACGAAGGTTGTTTCTCCATATCTATATTATTAAACTTTAACAATGATCCAGATGCTTACACGGAACACCCGACATCACACATGGACGTTATTAAAGAAGTGGATACTGACGATGAGATAGATACAGAAGAATACGTGAGAAGGAGGAGGAATTAGATTTCTCTATATTGACAGACTTAAATGATCCAGGTGGATCTAGGGCAATTCACCGAAAACAGTTTACCGAAAACATTTTACCGAAAACAGTTCACCGAAAAACAATTTACCGAAGGAACAATTCACCGAAAGAACAATTCACCTAAAATCCATTTTTCTAAGGTATGTTGTCGTTATTGTAGTCTCCAACAATTCTTGATATGTTTTCGACACACAAAAATTTAGAAACCTTATAAGGTCGTTAAAAACTAATCGTTCAAGTTAATGAGGGCCATTAGTAATTATCATTAACTCGTATTACTTTATATTATAAAAGTAGATTAAGTTGTATTACTGAAAGTTTAAATCACTAAAAGAGGATTCCAAACATATTTCCCTAATTGCTTCACATTTACTTTTCATTAGAAAGTAGATTATTGTCATTAAGTTGTATTACTAATAAATAAATAAATAAGTATTTCCCTAATTGAGTTTAGTTTATAGAAAATTTTGCTAGAGTGATGTTCGAAATGGCTCTCGAATACATAACCAGTGAAAAAGGCAAACGTTTGTTGTTTGACGAAGGTCACTTCTTCTATACGGATAGAAAAGTTGATTCAAAGATATATTGGAAGTGTGAAAGTTACCACAAAGTTAAGTGTGCTGCACGCATGATAACACTGGATGACAGTGTTATTAAAAGAAGTGGAACACATAATCATCTCGCTGATGCTGCGCATGTGGAAAAAATGCAAGTGATGACCACCATACGCGATGACGCCAGAAGAACTCGAGATGCACCACATTACATAATATCAAATGTTGTATCAAATGGAGTCAGCCAGGCAGCAGCAAGTAGGCTTGGGAAGGTAAGCAGCATGAAAAGAACAATACGCAAAATACGAACCAGGGATGAGGTTGCCCCAGCATTGCCTATTCGGCGCAGCGACATTGTTTTTCCCCAAGAATATAAAATAACAAAAAACGGGGAAGACTTTTTGATGTTCGATTCAGGACTTGATGAAGACCGGATATTGATGTTTTGTACGAGGAGAAATCTCCAACTTCTAGCTCAGGCTGACCACTGGTACGCAGATGGTACGTTCAAAACTGTACCGCACCTGTTCTGTCAGCTTTATACACTACATGGGTTAAAAAGTAATGTAGCTATTCCTCTAATCTACGCTTTGCTACCGGACAAAACCAGAGTTACCTACGTTCGATTACTCCAGAAAATAAAAGAGCTTCTCCCAGGAGTTACACCAGCATCAATTATGACTGATTTTGAAACTGGAATGATAAGCGCTATTACTGAAGAATTCCCTCAGTCCAGACATCGGAGGTGTTTTTTCCATTTTTCCCAATGCATAAACCGTAAGATTCAATCCGAAGGCCTTAAACAGAGGTATGAAACAGATGCAGATTTTGCTCTGAAAATGCGGTTATTAGCCGCAATAGCATTTGTTCCTACAGCAGACGTGGTTCGTGCATTTGAAATGCTTTGTGACGAAAACATTTTACCCCCAGAAGCACAACCGGTAATGGACTATTTCGAAGACACCTGGGTTGGGCGTCCACAAAGAGTTCGCCGCCGTCCACCACTTTTTTCGCACGACATGTGGAACTGTGTAGAAGGAGTACGTCTAGGCTTGCCCAAAACGAACAATGCTATAGAAGGCTGGCATCGAGGCTTTGAGCAGCAAATTTCCTCTGAGCACCCCAATATTTGGAAGTTTGTTGAAGCCATCCAGAGGGAGCAAAGTTTACACGAACTCCAAGTTGAGCAATATGTTGCAGGAATCGAACCCCCGCCTGCTCGCAAGAAGTACAGGGACTGTGCCGAAAGGATATTAAGAATTGTTAAAGAGTACAATATTGTAAATTTGAATGAATTCTTACGCGGTATAGCCCACAATTTGAGATATTGATATTGATTGAACAAACTTCATAAAAACAAACAAACTATAAAAACAAAAAAACAAAAAAAAACTATAAAAACAAAAAAAACTATAAAAACAAAAAAACAAAAAAAAACTATAAAAACAAAAAAAAACTTTTAAACACGCCAGCATTTGCTGCAAGTCCTAAGCCTTGATAAAGTGTGAAGGGAAGTTTACACCAATATATGTTAGAAGGATATTCTTTACAAAAGTACCAAAATAATATATAACATATCTAAAATTTTAGGTATATTTATATAATATAAGGGATTTTAGGTGAACTGTTCTTTCGGTGAATTGTTCTTTCGGTAAATTGTTTTTCGGTGAACTGTTTTCGGTAAATTGTTTTCGGTGAACTGTTTTCGGTGAATTGCCCGGAACCCGATCCAGGTACTTGGCCTGAAATTATACCAAACAAATTAATGAAAACATTAATAGAAATAGGGCCCGTTCATATAGATAATACCTATAAATTTCCCGCAGATGAAGAAACTGGTAGGACGTTTAATATTCTTTATTTTAACAAAATTATGGAAAACGGAGAACAAGTTAAAAGAAATTGGCTTGTTTATTCTGCCAAGTTAAATTGCGTTTTTGTATTCCGTGTAAATTATTTAGTAGAGAAACCATAAAAATTATTAACACTGGCTATTCCGATTTGCGTCATTGTTCTGATTATTTCAATAGACACGAATCTAGTTTTCAACATATTCAATGTGTAAAGAAGTGGTGTGAATTAAAATTACGATTAAATAAAAAATGCACAATTGATAAGGAACAACTAGATTTATTAGAAATTGAAAAGAAGCGCTGGAGGGCTATAATTAAAAGAATGATTGCAATTGTGCAATATTTAGCTGGTCAGTGTCTGGCTTTTAGAGGGACAAGTGCCGATCTGTATCAACAGAACAATGGTAATTTTTTTTAAAATGTTGAGATGATTGCTGAATTTGATCCTGTTATGTTAGATCATTTAAATAATGTTAAAAAGTCAAAAGAACTTAAAACTAAAATGCCACATTATTTAGGAAAACATTTTCAAAATGAAATTATACATTTATTGGCTGCAGGTGTTAAAAAAAATAATGAAGGTTGTAAAATCTTCTAAATATTTTTCAATTATACTCGACTGTACACCAGACGTAAGTTATACCGAACAAATTACATTTGTTGTGAGGTGCGTAAATATAAATATTTCAGATAAAAATTTCGAAATACGCGAATTTTTTTGGATTTTGATCCTATCACGAACACAACTGGTGAATGATTGTATAACTTCTTATTAGAAAAATTGGTTGAATAAGAGTTAGATTTGCAAAGTATTAGAGGGCAAGGTTACGACAATGGGTCTAATATGCGAGGTAAAAATATTGGACTTCAAAAACGCATCATAGATATCAATCCAAGAGCACTCGTTGTCCCTTGTAATGCTAATACTTTGAATTTGGTCGTAAGCGATGCTGAAAATATTATCGGGGAAATATTTGATTTTTTGGAATAATTAAGGAAGTATCTAACTTTTTTTGTGCTTCCCCATACAGATGGAATATCTTGAAAAGCTACATTTCAAATTTAACTCTCAAAGATCTTAGCGACACATGATGGGAGAGTAGAATACAAGCTATAAGACCATTACGCCTCAACATGAAAAACAGCATTGATAGTTTAACAGAATTAATGAATGGTTCTACCCGAGACTTGAAAACAAAAAATATGGCCCATTCGCTGGCAGAAAAGATATCTACTTTCAAATTTATTTGTTCCATAATTATTTGGCATAATTTACTTTCAAAGGTAGATATTGTTAGTAAAATGCTTCAAAACCCAAAATTAAACTTAGCCGAATGTGTCTAAGCGTTAAATAATCTCCAAAATAGCACTAGTCAAAAAAGAAACGATGAATGTTCCAATATATTTATTAGTGATGCCATTAAAGAAGCTGAAAAAATTCAAATAGAGCCACAATTTCCTACAATTGAAACAGTAAAAAAACCAGGTCAATTTTTGTATGGAAGTAAAGATAGTTCGATTGCAGATCCTAAACAATGTTTCAAAATAAATTTCTATTTTACGATTTTAGATCACATGAATAATTCTTTTGAGGAAAGGTTTGAATTAGTAAAAGAGTGTGAATCTCTGTTTAACTTTTTATACAGTTTTAAAGAAATGGATAATGACTCCCTATTGAAATCATGTATGGATCTGGACATAAAGCTTCAGTTAAATGAAAATGATGAAATAAAAAGGCATTTAAATGGCATCCAACTATATAATGAAATATTGTCGTACCGTGAAATTTTTCCTGATGTTTTGAGCAATCCTTTTCAAATTTTACGAAAAATTGTAGATGTGGATTTGACGTCTTGTTTCCTAAATTTTACCATTACCTTGAGGATTTTTTGGACACTGCCAGTTTTCGTAGCGACTGGTGCGAGGAGTTTATCAAAACTCAAAATAATTAAAAATTGTCTACGATCTACCATGGCTCAATCAAGACTAAGTAATCTTGCACTTATTTCTATTAAGCATGAAATATAAGAGAAAATAGATTTTTCAAAAACGATACATGAATTTGCATCTCTAAAAGCCAGAAAAGTAGTATTGAAGTAATTTGTTGGTTTCTTTTGTTTTGTTCTACTTAGTTATTTTAGATTAATTTAGAATATAAGATAAATCTACTATCTATTTTGTTAATATTGTTCAAATTTAAATGATATTTTTGTACTCTTTTGAAATCTTTTGTAATCTAACTAATTATTATAATAAAACACTTACATTTTAAAAGACGATTATTTATTTATTCCGAGGTTTATTATTCTATCATGAAACAATATATTTTTAGCTACAGAGCCAGTTTTTGGCGAATTAACAACAACAGTGAAACCAAGGTCACCTCACCAGCCAGTGCAGGATTCCAAAACAAGGTCGTTTGTTTTGATAAACAGCGGGCCATGTTTAAAAAGTGAAATAATAGCGCGGTTACAGTAAGTGGGTTCTCCGACGCGGCGCGACGCCGACGCGGTGATCGGACGGTTTTAAGGACTATTCAGACTGGCGGTAGCGGTCCTGAAACGCTCAGCAATCGCTCTGCACATTTTTTAAATTATATGATTCAGACTGGCAAGCGGTTCGAAAGCGAAGAGGGAGCGGCAAGCCGTCGGCGATAGTACGGTAGGCCGGCGGAGCGGTTTGTATCGATCTGGGAGCGATTTTTATTATAAAGAAACCGCGCGGTTAGATAAAGACAAAACCATAATTTAGAGTGAAATATGCAGTTCAGTACCGTCCGTAGTTGCAGGCAGATGTGATTGTGCCACAACATGGAAGAGCAACAAAACTTGTTAAATTTCGTTAATTATTATATTTGTGTAGGTCCATTTTGGATATGGAAATTAACTATGCAGCTAAATTGTTCAATCAAATTAATTTTTACTCAGGCTTCGTTTGCATTTAAAAACTAACTTCTTCAGACGTTTACATTAAGTTTTTTAAAAATAAATTATTTGATGAACTAAAAATAGGAGAATGAGGTTAGATTTTACAAATAAACAATGTATCTTTTTATTCTTATGATTGTATAATTGATTTAATTGGCGCGGAATGAGTATTCCTTTTTTTACTAGACCACTGCCAAAAATGACATCATTCAGAGAACAACTTGATAATCGGTACGGACCCGAAATCAATCTAATATTTCGAAAGCTTGAAAGGACCTTAATCAAGCGGGCCTTAGAGGAAAACCACCTTAAATTTCTCTGTAAAGCCCGTGACAAAAACGTAGTACCGAAAGGACTACTTCTATCGGTTTCGATAAACAGCCAACGAGCAGCCCGGATTGCGAGAAGAGCGAGCGAAGCACTAATTAGAGAACGAATTAACTATCACCGGTTCTCTAAACAACAACTCAAAGTGCAAATCGAAGACCTTCACACCACCATAAGAAACACGGTCAGTGAAGAAGACTTTGTGAGGATTTACGCGCCCACAAAGTTAAGTTATAATAAGGCTGGGGAAAAACAAAAACAGGTTCACCTACGAAAGCTGGATCAATTAAAATAGAGAAGGGACTAAACTACACGGTAACGCCAAGGTATATTCCAAAATTCGATCTCATAACCGCCGTTGAGAAACCAGCAGCACGCCTAAAGCCAGAAGAGACAGAAGAGTATAGATGGAGAGCCAAGGAAGCCCCTGAGCGATCAAGGAGAATTAAACCTAATCCCACCAGAGCGGAGATTAGAGCGATCAAAGTTCTCAAAAACGAAGCTACCATCAAGATACTACCTGCAGACAAAGGCAATGCAACAGTGATCATGGATTCAAACGCCTAGTCAGAGAAAATCCAAGACCTGATCAACGCTGGGGAATAGAAGAAACTTCCCACAGACCCAACACCGAAGATCGAACGGAACATATACCAGACGCTGTATAAACACAAAGAGGAGTTCTCAAATTTCCAGAGAATGAAACTTACTCCGCATTACAGCAAACCGTCACACCTATACGGTCTACTCAAGATACACAAAAAGGGAATACCCCTAAGACCGATAGTTAGTTCCATAAATTCACCATGCCATTCTCTATCAAAGTTCCTGTTAACAATAATATCTCCACTAGCGGCCAAAACAACATCCGCCGTGAAAAATACTCAACACCTTGTAGACAAAATCAAACACACTCACATAGCTCCGAATGACATGATGGTAAGCTTTGACATAGTAAGCCTCTTCACAAATGTGATGACAGGTGACGAACTAGCAATCATCTAGAAACAGGCTGGAACTGGATGACACACTTGCCGAATGCACAGATCTACAGGTAAATACAATAATGGAGCTGTTAACGATCTGCATTAAGACCACATACTTCCAAGCAGACGAGGAGTTCTACCAACAAGAGTTCGGAGTGGCCATGGAATCTCCACTATCTCCAGTATTCAGTAACATCTACATAGAAGACTTTGAAGAACGAGCTATATCTCAATATGAGAACAAGCTTAGTCTATGGCTGCGATACGTAGATGATACGTTCGTAGTATGGCCCCATGGGAGAGAGACACTGGACGGCTTCATGGAACATCTTAATAATCAAGGTCGATCAATTAAGTTCACGATGGAAATAGAATCGAAAGGCAAACTCCCATACCTAGACGTACTAGTCCAGAAGAATGGTGACACGGTACAAACAAAGATATATCGAAAACCAACCCATAGGGGGAGATATCTACACTACGATTCTAACCACCACAATAGCGTGAAACGTGGCTTCGTAAGATGCCTATATAACCGAGCCAAGACCATATGCTCAGAGGAAGAAGACCTTAAACGGGAAATTGAGATAATCACAGAAATGCTGTAAGCTAATGGCTACCCAAAAAATTCAACACTGGCAGGGGATGAGAAAACGGAGCCAATAACCTCGGCCGTAATAGCCCTTTTCAGTATATCCCCACCTTGTCTCGTTGTGATTGTGCGCCTGCTCAAACAGTCAGCTGTTTCCCTATGCTAAAAGTGGGTCGGACAAACAAACCAGGAATTGCATGTACGTTTGTGTTCAAGGCGCAGAATGGCTTCGTCTCTCGTGCACAAAAAAATTATATTAAATGAAAATGAAGTGCCAGGCGCAATGCTTGATAAGCGTAAGAGTGTCACGGCACATAATGTGCACCAGTTACGAAGATGGCTTTCCTGCAGAGGAAAGAATGTTAGTGGCAAGAAGGCTGAACTTTTGTCAAGGTAAGTGTCAATATTTGTTTGTTGTTTTGTTCATTAAATGGCGATTAACGATATTTGAATGAATTATAAGAGGTCAGTTTACATTCTTTGTGATATTTGAGTGACCAGGGCTACTTTTTAAGTTTAGCAGTGCAGCTTTTATTGTACGATTTGGATCTTTTAGGTTATGTTTTGATCAAAATGAAATTTCTAAAATTAATATTATATATTAAGATAAGTTGACGTTAGTCTTATTTTATATAACGCAGGTGCTAAAGTATTGTCTCAGGTTACTCAAATCATAACACACAGTTGTTACGGTTACTACAAAAATATTTTTACATGTAATACTTACATAGTTATTAGTAGGCTTAATATTTCTATTACTATTTAGGATTTCTGAATGTATGGAGAATGGCCAAACAACTCTTGTAAGTTCGGTAGACAATGGGGTATGGTACAGAAGGAAACTGTCGAACATGCATAACACGACTGCCCAGCAGCAGGATGTCCCACCTGCTTTTCCCGTTACCTCTTGGAAGAAGTTTCCTTCAGTTACAATTCCCGAGCTGTTTTCGTATGGAATTATATACAGCCATATAATAGAAACTGCAGTGGTAGCCAATAGTGGGAGTGATGAGCATGACTCCGATAAGGAAAATACTCCCGAATTTAATACTTCGAAGCCAATGAAAAGGGGGCGTCAATTTTTTGTAAGTGGCCATGTGAAAGATTTGGAGAATTGCCAGACAAAGGAGGGCCATTATTGTTTAAGGAGCAACGTAACTGCATCTTTTAAGAACAGGAACTACAAAGCTCTGGTTATGCTACATAGTTCAACTTCAAGCGTCATCGACTCGTCTTGTACTTGTGTAGTTTCAGCATTAGGTAGGTGCAGTCACATTGCAGCAGTCTTATTTGCTCTTGAGGACTACACCATTCTTTACGGTAACGACCCATTATCATGCACTGCTGATACATGCAAGTGGAACCAAGGACGACAAACAAAAAATCCTACAATGATTTTAGATAATATGTACAGTAATAAAAAGGATCCCAAACGAATATCGAAGTTTAATCCTAATGGAAATATTCAGTATGACCGTACTATGACCAAACACAAATTATTGAGAGAAGTGAATTTACTTGAAAAACCATCCATGTGGCAACGACTTCTTAAATTCAGTTATGATGACTATCAATTGTCGATTGAGAAGGAAAATGTACTTAAATTGAATGTGGAGCAATTTCAGAAAAACCTGGCATTCAATTGTAATAAACCTTTACAAATTGATGGCACTTCAGGTCAAAGTGAGAACAGTAGGTGGCACATCATCAGAAGGAACTATATAACTTCATCAGTTGCCAAAGATATTTATAATGCAGGACCGGAACAATATACAAAAAAAATTAATGATTTATTATGGTCACCTAAAATATTCAAGTCGAAATATACAGCCCATGGTCTGAAATATGAGCCCATGGCAAGAGAAATGTACACAAGAATGTTTGGCCATGAAGCTCGTACAACGGGGCTATGGATTAATCCGAAGTATTTGGGTCTTGGGAGCTCGCCAGATGGATTAGTATATGACGACACCTTAAAATCATTTGGCATACTCGAAATAAAATGCCCATACATATTGAAAGATCTTCTCCCAACAGAAATATCAAAATTAACCAACATTCAAAAAGCAGCGTTTTGTTGCAAAACTGATACCGGAGGAAAATTAATTTTGAAGAGTAATCATAAGTACTATTATCAAATTCAGATGACAATGGCTATATTGGAGGTGGAATTTTGTGACTTTGTTATCTACACCCATAAGGGTTTGAATTGTGAAAGAGTGCCTTTCAATCGACCATTTTGGGAAAATGTTTTCCCACGTTTATGCTCCTTCCACAAAAATGTTATGAGTGTGGAATTGTTTGAAATGAGAATTCCCAGGAAGTTAGAACCTTTTGTGGTAAATTTTTAAAGTTGTTATTAATTATATAGGTTTACTTGTAAATATGAGTTAACAATTATGTGCAATTATATTTTATTTTGCATGTGTATATTTGTATTTTGATTCAAAGTTTGAAGTAGTTATATTTAGTAGTTATTTTGTAATGTTCGTTACAATTATTAACTACAGAGATTTGCTTCTTACCAATTATGTGCAATTATGTTTTGTGTTACATGTGTATGTGTATTTTGTTTCCAAGTTGATGTAGTTTTATTCAAATAAGGGTTGTGACCTGAAACTTTAATTTTATATTTTATACAATTAATGTTTCAGGTCACAACTCTTATTTGAAATTAGGATTTTTTTCTAACTACTTTTCCAAAAAAAAAAATTAGAAACAGGCACATGTATCATAAATTAATGAAACGGACTACATATTGCAATATGAGTGTGGATTCCAGGGAAACCTGAACCTACGGAGACTGTTATTCGCCGACTGGCAGTGCAGAACCCCGGGATAGATGTTCGGGACTGGCCCCTCTTCCACACAGCCGAAAAGGAGGAGCCCGTTGGCAGACTCCTAGTTTTTGGGCTAAACCAGGAGGCTGAAACGGCAGTCAAAAGTAGAGGTAGTAAACTGCACTATCAGTTTACAACTCTAAAAGTAAAAATTCAGAGGCCTGGAGATGCAGTTCCAGACTCCAACCACTCAAGGCAGGGTGCGTCTACAGATACCCCTAAACCTCTTTCTGTTGCAGAGCAGGGTGCGTCCTCGGATACCCCTCCATCGCCAGTAGGAGAGCCGCTGCTACCACAGCAGCCATCCGAAGTAGAAGCCTCACAACTCCCCACCCCCATGGATACTCTTGAGGAGGAGCGGGAGCTGATGAGTATGCTTTTAGGGTCCGGGTCGGACACCGAGGTTGAATAATTTATTGTCGACCTCATGTCCTCCCAACCTGGACTAAACATAATACAAATTAACCTGCAGCACTGTCGAGAGGCTGCTGTTACTCTACGCAGACAGCTCGACAGCCAGCAGGACACTGTTGCATTAATACAAGAGCCTTGGATTGTAAAATCTAAGATCTGTGGATTAATTAATCGTAATGGCACTGTTTTTACAGATAGCACCCATGAGAAGCCAAGGACGTGCATCTACTGTCCCAAGCATTTACAAGCCTTTGCTTTGCCACACCTCTGTACGCGTGATATTACGGCGATACAGATGAGCTGTAGTATAAACGAAGGGAAGGAAGATGTCATTTTCACATCTGTATACCTCCCCAGTGACTCAGTTGACCCTCCACCTAGCGCGGAGTTGATCGAATTGGTGAACTACTGTGAGAGGAACAACAAAAACCTAATTATTGGCTGTGATGCAAATGCTCACCACGTTTCGTGGGGTAGCAGTGGCATTAACACCCGAGGTAGGTTCTTACTTGAGTACCTAATAAGTACAAACTTAGAAATACTGAACCGTGGATGTGAACCAACTTTTGTCACAACGCGTAGCCAGACCGTGATTGATGTCACTCTGGCCTCTTCAGATATTTCCAATAATATTGTGGGCTGGCAGGTATCACCTGTTGTGTCTATGTCAGACCACAGATGGCTTTGTTTCAAATTATCTGGAACTATAGCTCAACCAAAACAATATCGAAACCCTAGGCGGACTGACAGACTATCTTACAAGATAGATCTGGAAGCTCACCTGGTGAATTCGGTTTTCCCAGAAAAGATTGATCAGGTAGAGGAATTGCAAATCAGTGTGGATATCTTGCAGAACTCGATCCTACAATCTTACGAATCGTCATGCCCCTTGAAGACATCCAAGGCGAGTCGCACAACCTCCTGGTGGTGTCCGAAACTCGACAGGATGAAATCAACATTGGGCAAACTCTTTAAAAAAGCAAAAAGAACTAGAATTACTAGTGACTGGGAGGCATATAAAGACCAAAAGCGATTATACAAAAAAGAAATCCGCCAGAGACAGAGGGACTCTTAGAAAACGTTTTGTAGTTCCATAGAGTCTACTGCCTCCGCGGCTCGGTTGAAGAAGATCCTTTCTAAGGATCAAAACCAACAGCCAGGCTGTCTCAGGCGAGGGGATGGTTCTTTTACAACCAAACCCGAAGAGACAGCTGAAGTGCTAATTCAAACACATTTTCCAGGCTGTATTGTCACTCCTGACAATGTATGGCCAAAACCCAATATCCCACCTCATTCAGAGGAGGATTGGAATGTGGCAAACCAGGTCGTACGGGGTGACAAGGTAACCTGGGCTATAAACTCCTTTCTCCCCTTCAAGTCGCCAGGAGTGGACGGTATCTTTCCAGCCCTGCTACAATGGGGACTGGACCTGATGCTTGTTCACCTGGTGCGCATCTACCGGGCATGTGTCGCTTTTCGATATATACCTGAGAGCTGGAGAGAAGTGAAGGTAGTTTTTATACCTAAACCAGTGCGTACGGATTATACCCAGGCCAAATCATATCGTCCCATTAGTCTTACATCCTTCTTATTAAAGACGCTTGAGAGACTTTGTGACAGAGAAATACGGGAAAGGGTGCTGGCTTTACACCCATTGCACCCGAACCAACACGCCTATATCTCAGGGAAATCTACTGAATCGGCGCTACATGCTGTAGTGAACCGTATTGAGAGATCGCTAGACAATAAAATGTCCACTCTGGGAGTTTTCATTGATATTGAAGGAGCCTTTGACAAGGCTTCCTTTGAGAGCATTAACTCTGCCTTACGCAGGCATGGTGTGGCACCCACTCTCCGTGAGTGGATAAAACACATGCTTACGATGAGAGCAGTACAATTTAATATAGGAGACAACTCCATTAGAGGTGTTGTGACGAAGGGCTGTCCGCAAGGGGGGGTTTCGTCCCCACTACTGTGGAATGCAGTGGTAGACAGCCTTCTAAGCACACTCAATGATGCTGGATTCTATACCACTGGATATGCGGATGACATCGTCATCCTCATTACTGGCAAGTTCGAGGGCACGCTTTGTAACTTGATGCAGACAGCTCTTCGAATAACAGAAACATGGTGTAATGAACAGTCACTCTCTGTCAATCCTTCAAAGACAGAAATGGTACTTTTCACAAATAAAAGGAAGGCGGGACCTTTACGTAGACCTCTCCTATTCAACACTTCTCTCAGCTTTTCAGACAATGTCAAATACTTGGGAGTTATCTTTGACAGACAGCTGAATTGGGAGAAACATTTAAAAGTTAAAACTGAAAAAGCATGCATGGCATTCTGGCAGTGTCGCCGCGCTTTGGGTAAATCCTGGGGACTCTCCCCCCGAATTACCTTGTGGCTGTATACTGCCGTGATAAGGCCCATGCTATGTTATGGAGCACTTGTCTGGTGGCCCAGGGTCAGACAGGCTACGGCAGCAAGTAAACTAGGACATGTGCAACGCCTGGCCTGTCTTAGTTCTACAGGTGCTATACGCTCAACCCCTACGGCCGCTTTAGAGGTGGTCTTATGCCTTCCACCACTTGATCTTTTTGTGGAGGAAGTAGCCGTAAGGACCGCCTTGTGGCTGCGCTACAAAGGGCTGTGGCACACAGCAGGCAGGGGAGGCAGGCATACTCGCATCCTGAATGAGGCCGTCGACAAGATCCCTCTTCTGGACGCTATAGTAGACTACCTCCCTCTACAATATGCTTTCAACAGACAATTTAACGTCTATGAAAATGCCGGGTTTACCCAGCATATAGATATATCCATCTTTACTGATGGATCTAAAACAAAGCATGGAACGGGTGCCGGAGTTTTCTCTGACGATCTGAACCTCCGCCAAAGCATACCACTAGGCAAAATGGCCACTGTCTTCCAAGCGGAAGTAATTGGAATAATGCATGGTGCGAAAGCAATTCTTGAAAGGAAAATCGAGAATCAATGTATTGGTATCTTCAGTGACAGTAGAGCCGCTTTACTAGCCCTGGGCAGTTGCACAATTACCTCAGGTGTGGTACTGCAGTGCCGTGAAGCTCTCGAGGATATCTCAAAAAATAATGTCGTTTCCCTTGTATGGGTGAAAGGACATGACGGTACCTACGGCAATGAGGAGGCTGATGAGACTGCGAGACTGGCTTCCGGACAACCTCTCTGGGGGCCAGAACCCGTAATCCCTATATCCCTGACAATATTAAGCTCTATGCTATATCAAGAAACCTTAAACAGCTTCATACGAAGATGGGTTAACATGCAAAGCTGCCGGCAAGCAAGAGCTGCTATTACAGCGCCCTCGCCAAAGACAGCCAAATATTGCTTGCAACTGTCCCGAAGAAACCTTCGACTAGTCGTGGGTATCCTATCTGGACACTGCACTCTAAACCAACATATGCACAGGATGGGACTAGTGGACAGCCCAAACTGTCGCGGATGCAACGAAGATGACGAGACAGCAGAACACGTTCTGTGCCACTGTCCAGCTCTCGCAAGAGCCAGAGGATCCATGTTGGGGGACTTCTGGCCCGATATGGTCAGAATTAGCAACACTCCAGTTGCGGTTGTCCTTAAGTACATTCAAAGGATTGGATGGCTTGAGTGATACCCAACTTGGAGAGCTGCTGGGAGGTAGCACAATGGGCCCACTTAATGCGGCCTAAGTGCATGTGAGGTAACTCACCCTCCATTTTTAATCCAGAATCCAGAAAACGATGAGTTCATAATTTACATATTTATTCAAAATATACAGAAAGACATTTTAGTGAATACTATAATAGCAATAAAAAATGTTCTAGTTGATTAATATCAACTTCATGTAAGGGAAAATTATAATAAAGTTACCTGTCTGTTATTGTGTAATCCAAAGTTTTACAAAAATATATAAACTAGCAAAAATATAATAAACATACACAAAATTTTTAATAGCATTTCTAAAAATACCCATCATCAATAACCCGAATCGTGTAATATTTTAAATATTTTATAAATTTTCATTTTTATCTAATATAGGTTCTTGAAAATTTATAAGACAAGAGCACACAAAAACCATTTGTGATAAAATAGCACGCATAGAAAGGGGCAACACCTTCTTTAATATTCTAAATTGTTTCAATCTGCCAACTACATTTTCAATATATATCCTCTCTTTCGCAATATTGTTTGTCTCAATTTCTTCTTCTGCCGTTAGAGTGTCTCGTCCTTTCAAAAAAGGAGGAATATTTAGTAAAACATTTTTTGAATCGGTCAGACGCTTTATATCGAAACCCCTATCAGCTAGTACCAGATCACCTGCTTCTAACAAGTCTAGTAATTTTGACTTTGCCACTATTTCCTTATCAGATATAGAGCCTTCAAACAACTCGCTTACAAAAGACACTGCTCCGTTTGGAGTACAACCCAACAAAACCTTAAACGTGGTATGTGCTTTATATGAGGAGTGCAGGTTACCTTGTTGTTCAAAGTTTGATGGCTGCTGGCAGTAAAATTCCGCACAGTCGATTATAACTCTTATATTCTTTAACCTTTTAAATACAGCAGGTAAATTTTCTATAATAATTTCCCGAGAAGCAAACATATCAAGACGTATGCAATCAAATTTTATCTAGGCATGTTGTACCCAAGTAGTAACAATTTTAGTAATTAATCCAGTTGATACTCCATATCTGTAAGACATATCTTCAACTAACAAACCTGTTCTTAATCGTATCAATGTAATAACAAGCTCTTCAAGGTGACTAAGACGCTTTCTATTCACCTGCGTCGCTGGTTTATTGGAGCCCCAGTAAATTAAATCGTTAACCGGCAATAAAAATTCAAGTATTGCTAGAATTTGGTCAAAATACAAATTTGTGTAAAATTTACACTTTTTTTTATTTACCCGCACGCTGTCTACAAATACCGTCACAACTTCAGACTTTCCCTCATTTTGCATTTTCAAATTTTCACGCTTTTTCTTTTCAGTTATTTCTCCTCTCATCTTAGTGATGTCTTTTCTTAGCCGAACATTTTCATCCTGTAAAAAAATTAGTAAGAATCTACAATCCTATTATCGAATGTACTTATGCACTTACGCTTAAAATTTGAAACTCTTTATACACAAACGTTGTTTGTGTCGCTGTCGTTCGATAGAAAATTGCTTGTGATGCGGTTTCGATAAAAGTACCTGCCATTAGGGTGGCATTTGTTTTAGTGGCTTCAACCATTTCTGATGTAGTTTGAGTTGAACTATCCACGTATTTTCTTTTTGTATGTTGAACTATTATCTACAACAAACAGAATAAAAATAAAAATTGACCTTGTCGTTGCATGTGAAAGCATACCGCTTCTAGTACAGCACACAGGGCAGGTTTTTCCATTAGCTGTATATCTACATTATTTAGACTATCAATTATTGATTCCAAATTCGTATAAACCGGCAATGTTGATATCTGTCCGTTTCTTCTATCATTGAGGGAACTTTCTTCAACATTTACACCCATAAAATCCAAATTGTCGGACAAAGTTGAGTTAGTAGCTATTTCAGAGTTTAGCGGATTTAAGTGGACGGCATGTTGCAATTTTTTTGTCTTGGAGTCTCCTAAAATAAGAAAGGCGGGTAATGATATATGTTAAAAAGCGAATAATAACATTTGTATAAAAAAAAACTGTAACAAATAAAGAGTGACTTACTCGAATTCGTAGTACTTCAGAATTTGGTAATGGATCGGGATACATTTCACAGGGTCCCCCTTCACTAACAAAATTATTTTTGCATATATATGTGTGTTTGTTTACGTTGTATAGGTTAGAAAATCTTCCATCATTACGTTTACACATATAAATCCAACGACTGCACCTGTGGCATAAACTGCAGTCTTGAATGTGTTTCTTTGTGGGTTCTATCAATTTTCTTCTAATAGCAAGGCAAGCTTTTGGAAATGAAATAAATTCCACTGCAAACCCGTAACGGCTGTCACTTTTACATTCACCGAACACACAATGTTTTGTGGCGCCTTTAGGTACTGTGCTCATCATACTTGTTATTTAAACAACAAATAATGTAGTTGTGATAATTATTTAACGCACAACTGCCGTGAAATTGAATTTAAATCACTTTATATCTCAAAATACCAGCAATTATACACTGTCACTACAGTATTGCTGGTAGTCGTTGTCCGACTCGAATTTGGTATAGGGAGAATCTAGCGCATGCGCCACAGCGATTATTTACGATGAAAAGGGCTATACCATACATCCGAGGAGTTTCCGATAAACTTAGAAGAATCGGAAACAGATTCAATGTAAGAACTGCCTTCACGTCCACAACAACTCTAAGAGGCATGATGACGCATACCAAGCCTCAGAACGAAGATCAGAGTTCAAAGAACTGTATCTACAACGTATCGTGCGAGTGTGGAAGACAATACATAGGGGAAACACAACGACCCCTACGAGGAGATTATTGGAACACCGCAAAAATATTATAAAGGGCGAAACCATCAAATCCAAGATCGCAGAACACGTCTGGAACTAAGACTACCACATACAATGGGATAACGCATCAATTGTAGCTAAAGAGGAAAACACATAGCGCTGGCAGTAGAACCAATTAGCCAGGCTAGCGCAGAACTAAAGCCCATTTGGATGTCACTACTGCGCAGAGAATTACAAAAATAGTCTACTGCGTATACAGCGGTAAGATATATATAAGTTTATAACTAAAATGTATAACCGCGCTGGTGGCCTAGTGGTAAGACTGACAGACTACTAATTACAGCGATCAGTGGTCCCGGGTTGAAACCCCGGGGTAGGCACAAGTGTAGGTTTAAAGGCGTACAATATCAGTCCTTCTCAGGACTAACCAGAAACACATGAAGGCGAGAGTAGATCAAAAACTCCCGAAACGTCGTGCGATAAACACCCTAGAGCTAGACAGTGGAAAAAGTCCGATAAAACATATCATGATATTAGTAATAAATGTTTAACAATGTGAAAAATAATTTGTTCTGCGATTTGTCAAATATGAAAAATCCCGTTGGTTCAAATAATTCTCAGCAACGGGATTTCATATTTGACAATTCGCAAAACAAATAATTTTTCACATTGTTAAATATTTATTACTAATAGCATAATTTGAAAATAAAATGTTTCGTCATGGATTTATTTAATTTAAAAAGTAAAAAGATGAATGTTAAATTCTGCCCAATTAAATCAACTTATACAATGATAAGAATATAAATATGCGTTGTTTATATGTACAATCTAATCTCATACTCCTAATTTTAGTTCATCAAATGAGTAACTTAAGAACTTAATGTGAACGTTTCAAGAAGTTAGCTTTTCAATGCTAAAAATATTTATTTTAAGTTCAGTATTTGTAATTTCTTTTACTTTATAATAGTACGTCGGGTACACCAAAAAAAGCTGCACTTTTTGATTGGAATGTGCCACTTTCTATGATCATAGTTGATGCCAGAAGGTAGTTTTCCAGATGATAGGGAGCCACTTGAAAATCCGTTTGGAACACCAAAACGGCGGCTATTAAAGATGGCGACGTATTGGCGCACTACATTTTTTTGTATTTCAGCTCCAATTGGTCCGATTTCGATTTTCTTTTTTGTTTGAAAGCTCTTGTAAAGGGGAAACTTTTTTTCCTATACATTTATCTCTACACCTTAAGGGTTCTGCACAATTTTCAAAAACCTAAAAATTTTACTTTTCTCACGAACTTCATTGATAAGTAGATTTGACAAACTCGTATCATATGTGTGGACCAGCCTCTATTTGCTTTGACTAAATCCATCCAGTGGAACTGGCCTGAGCTTTAAGGTGAATTCAAGTTTGTAGCCATGTTTGGAGCTTTTCATATTGAGCAGGCTTTTTTGAAAGTGCTTGGCCAGATTTCGAAGGTAGTGGCTGGACAAGTTTGGTGACAAACTCTGGAATCAAGATGCAGAAGCAGAAGCTTGTCTTAATATTACGCATGGCACAAAAGCAAAAGCAATTCATCAGCAGACTGCTGCGGTTTTATACAGTCTGCTCAAAGAAGCATTTACGCAAGGAAATCCAGAGATTTCATTTGAAGAATGGATTGAAGAAAAACGTTCAAACTGCCCAACTTTTCGATTCTGGCTTCTAGTGCACCTAGGTTTTTCTTAATAGACCATCCCAGCTATGCTGGTTGGATGCCAATCCATATAAAAGACTTAGAAGAACTAAAAAACACTGCACCCAGTGTACACGAATACTGTTGCAAAGGTCACTTTGTTATCCAGAAAACTAACAATTCTTTTTCTGCACTCGCTGTAGATCAAGCTCACGAGCAAAATAACGCCATGGTGGGGTAGGTCTATTGCAAAATCCAGCCATGTTAAGAAGATGGATGTTGTCTGGGCCACAATTAGTTAGCATTGTCGACGAGTTGAGTCGACAAGCAAAACTAACAGTGCTGACAGACATGTTCACCATGAACAGTACGCTGCTTACCAGAGCAAGTTTCAGGATCAAAAAGAAGATTAAAGATAAGCTTTCTTGAGTTCGGAAACCCTTTTGAGGAAAACTCATGTGATCTTGTGGTTTGGGACACAAAGGTTATAATGGATCAAGAGCGGGTAAAAGCTTTGGTCGATGCTGAAGAAAAAGCCTTGCAACTGTACAACAACTATGTGGAAAACCGTTTGAGTAACGAGGAAAAAGTGAGTGTATTTGCTCCTCTAAAACAAACTCGGACTAAGTTCTTTGGTTTTGTTCGAAAAAAGGTTTCCTCTCCAACAATTTCCGACTTGAGAAATAATGTTGAGCTTTTCTCTAGGGCTTTCATTGTAAGTTAAAGTGCTGTCGTTCAACGGAGGTGAGTAAATTTAAACATAGCTTTGAACACCACGGAAGGGGCCTCTGAAATAACCTCCTAATAAATAGCTAGCGCAAGTAATGCAATTACCCCAGAATCTAAGCTAAAATACATAAGGCGAGACGAATTAAATTTAAACGCAGCTTTCAACACTACGAAAAAGGCCTCTAAACTAACATGCTAAAAAGGATGGCTAGCGCAAATAATGCAGCTGCCATAATATCTAAACTAAAATACGTAAGGCGAGACAAATTGCATGAAATGCTTTTATCTACTCCAGTGGGATAAGTAACTCATTACGTCACTCATTTGACACTATTTCAGTTACGTAATGAAGCTCATTACACCACTCAGTTATGTAATGGTTTCATTACGCAACTGAGTTGTGTAATGACTTCATTACGTAACTGAAATAGTGTCAAATGAATGACATAATGACATTTGCCTACTAAAATTTTTTGAAAATGACAGATCTGTCATTTTTCTTAATGCACTTTTCTCAATTTTAGGCAGTCGTAGATAAAATTTTGTACAATACATGTATGATAATGCATCATTAATATACTTGTGTGCTTACATAACTCGTGCTACCTACTCGTTTGTAACTTACACACACGTATATTAATGATGCTGTTATCCCACTTGTATAGTAAATAACTATTATCTACTCCAGTGGGATAAGTAACGCATTACGTCACTCATTTGACACTATTTCAGTTAGGTAATAAAGCTCATTACACCACTCAGTTATGTAATGGTTTCATTACGCAACTCAGTTGCGTAATGACTTCATTACGTAACTGAAATAGTGTCAAATGAATGACATAATAACATTTGCCTACTAAAATATTTTTGAAAATGACAGATCTGACATTTCTCTTAATGCACTTTTCTCAATTTTTGGCAGTCGTAGATAAAATTTTGTACAATACATGTGTGATAATGCATCATTAATATACTTGTGTGCTTACACACACGTATATTAATGATGCTGTTATCCCACTTGTATAGTAAATAACTATAATATAATCTATACGATTAATGCGCTAGTACATGTAGGTACACACCCCATTTAACCATTTCGTGCGATCCACACAGACTTGGATGGCCAGAGCCGAACTAGAGCCGCCAGCTCTTTCGGGCCACACCTCGAGCGTCAAGGGCACGGGAAGCAGAAGTCGCCAGTTTCCCGCAGCGGATCGAGTAACGCATTGCCTTGAAGCCAGGGGCAGCAAACAGACTGCAAGTAGGCGATGCTTCTAGCGCTTCCAATAAGTGTAGCGCAGAGCGATTTCTGATTCCCTTGCGGGAAAACGTACAAAATTTCCAGATGAGCCCCCGATAATGATGTAGGAGGTATCGTCAACTCACCTTGGGTTAATAGGCATCCAAATGTGGACGTGCGAACGAAAAAGCTGGCCCCACATAATTCCGCCGAGGCGAAAGACGTAAGAATTTGAACAAAACCAATAATTCAGACGTCAGAAAGGCATTTGTGCTTCCAGATCCTCCATAACCAACTGAGCCAAGCCCAACCAAATAGCTTTTTGAAGCACTTCGCCGAGGGAGCACTTAACTTGCTAGTACGCAATTTCAATGGAAAAGGCCGTGAGAAAATCAGCACATGTTCAACAATCCAGGTTATCAAAGCTCTCCAAAATTTTTGGCAAAAGGACCCACAAAAAACCCCTGAAAAATTGGAGTGTTTCCATAAGATAACAACACTGCAATTGTAATATTAGGCTAGAAATTTGTTAATAACAAAAGCACATAGAAGTACCTACCTAGTCAGGCAGAATTTGGGGGAAATAAATGCGAATAATGAAATTTAGTTAATTATTAGAAATGTTGCTTGCGAAACCAGCTATTAATTGTAACGAAATGCTTAAAAATAAAATACTGGTTAATTTTCACTAATGTATACGAAACTACAAATTATTCGTAACAAAATTTAGGAGTTGATTAAATTTATCTATAGGCATACGAAGATATTCAAAAAAATTTGATTCGCCTTTTAGAATTTCTTTGAAGAGCGTGTGGAACTCTCCATCGATGTATCTAGTGGAAGTAATGTTATGTTTTCGGAAGCGCTTCCGTTTTCTGATAGTCATCCTGAGAGGCTATCGCAACTAATAACTCCAACTCTTTATCGGAACTGTCTGAACTACTTGCAAACAGTTTTTTTTAAACTTATTATCGACTTGTAACCTGCACACCTCTGAACGCCGCTTGCAAACAAACTCACCGTCGAACTACCGCGCTCAGTATGAATACCTACTAATCTAAAAACCGCCAGGAATGCGCGCCGCTACCAAACCGTTACCGCACCGCTGCCGCGCCGCTATCGCCAGCCTGAATAAACCTTATTAAATGGACACAGATAATATTCCAACGCGAATTAAAGTGCGTAGCGCAGGAAATATTGATGACTATTCCCCTGAGATAATATAAACCACGTACAATACAAGTACAATATTCAGGTATTTGGGGGAAGAAAACCAAACCAGCTAGGTATACAAGAAATTTTAGAAGAAAACTGTAAACTCTTTAAAAAGGAATAATATGGTATACAAGGGATGAAATGTCTTGGGCGAATAGTATTGCAATATTCCCCGCTTGCATTCTGTATAATTCGGGTATTTCTCTCGAATGCTGTGAGTCGCCTACAAGTTCGAACTCTTTATACGATATACAGACACTCTATTGGCTTTGTATACAGTGTGTCTCACCGACTATGGGAGCAAAATTAACATTGGAAAAGTATATAAGGATCAACTAGGGCTATGACCTATAGATGCTCTTTAATTAGGCAAAACAAAAGAAAATATTAATTCTGTCAAATACCTAATCAAAGTTATTTGAGCTATTTAAGCAAATTTGTTTAGAATAATAAAATCAAACTATTTTAAAGTTATCCACGTAGTTGATCATTTATAATAAGTGATACATTTACGTACAATGAATGTTTACACTACAGACGAAAAAATCCAAATAGTTTCTTGGAATGTAGCCGGTAACAGCTTGAGAAGAACTTCAGATCTTTTTAGTGTGTACTACAATGATCGGCCAATTCCTTCCAAGGACACAGTAGCGCGTATTTCCAAACGATTCCAAGAAACTGGATGTGTCAAAAATTTATAGCTCGCGACGACATGCAAATTTAGATTTCCTTAAAGACTCTATTACAGAAGCATGTTTTAATATAACACCTCAAATGTTAAATAATGTACGTCGCAACTTTTACGACAGACTGTCACTGTTTAGTAGTGAATGGAAACACATTTGAGCATTCAATTAATTAGTTAAACCTCTGTTTTCTGTTATAAAATTCGTAAAACATATTTGTAATTTCTTTCCATTATTTTATCTTAAAAATGGTTTTTGGATATACCATTGTTTATCTTACTTCAAATTAACAAATTTTTCTTGAACAAAACCACAGAATACAAGACAAAACTTTTTATTATAAAATGCATTGTTTACAGTTATACATAAATACTTAACCTCTCTCGTTTGTCCGTTTACTACATGTCAGGCATCCTGCTTAATTACAATGGCATACGTATTCAAGTAACATTTAAAAAAACATGTAAATTTGTAAGTAAACTAATCATTTCAGCAGTTACATAATTATTTTTCACAGAAATTTTTCAAAATGCCTTCGATCATGTTCTAAATACATGTTAACCCTACGTTTTATCGTTAAACACATTGGCCAATATTCTTGGTGTGATGGTATTTACTGCAATCACAATAGCTCTTGTGTAGCGGAAATCATCTAATGGTGCATAATATGCAGCATTTTTTGCACACCTTTTTAACAGGACAGAATCTGTACAAAACCCCTACAAAAAATTAATGTACAATAATTTAATTATTAAAGAACACCATTACATGTCAATTTACCTGTTTGAGCTGACAAATGTGTTAAAGATTTATTAGGACTTGTGGTTATTCGATCTTAAATATCTTGCAAAATGTCTTCAGTGCCCACAGATTAAGTGGTGTCCCTGTACATTTGCCGTTACATGTTCCACGGAATGTGGCACTACGACGTTAGGGAACTGTTTTTCAAATTGTTGATAACAAGATGGAGATAAATATATCCAAACACAATTTTCATCACGTTCTCCAGAATATAAATCAGCCTCTACGATAAACTTATTGCCTTCATCAGAGAAAACCATTTTTTCAGCTTAACCTAAAAGTAGCAAGGTCGTGCTACAATTATTAAAAAATATGAATTATGAATTCTTACCAAATAAATTCAGCAAGTGTGGTGTTATTCTTGAAAATGGCTGATTTTAAATAAAATGTACACAAATAAGACGAAAGTTATCTCTTCTTTATTTATGGCATATTTGACAGTGCCAAATTTACTGCGCGCGCATAAAAATTAGAAAGTAAGATTAGTGAACGAATTCTAGTCTTACAAACAGACAGCAGTTTTGATAACAACAGGAATATTTTACAGTCCAATGAATATTAATAAAATTTATATTGGGACAGCAAATATTAAAGCACAGTTGTGACAACAAAATAATTCAATGATTGTTTCACTTCTGACCAATCACAATTCTCGATCAGGCCAAAGCAATAGTTGATCCTTACATAATTTCCCAATGTTAATTTTGCTATAGTCAAAATTATACCCATTCGGAGTCACGTGACTCTTGTCTGTCACTGTTCATCTTTAGTAAAATAGATGAAATGGAAGAAATTCGAAAAAAAGGCATGTCGATTCATAAAATTAATTTTAAAATTTGACGTTTCTAATCTGTCAGTTTATATTTTTCGTGTAAGTTATTGAGATAAGGGTAATAAAACCTAAAATTGTTGAGCCGAAAACTGGAAATTAAAAGAAACTATAGGACATGCGGTATAACGAGCAGTCACAACAATTAATTTGAATATTATGGGTTTTTTATGAAGAGTACGACAATATTAATAATAGTAGAGCAACAGTTTCACCCTCCAACGCTGTTCGCCGTGCTACTCTTGCGTTAAATGTCTCGAAAATATAAGCCAGAAAGTGAATAATGCAAAAACGGAAGTCGACGAAGCAGTCAAGAACTCCATCAGACACTATATATAAAATGTATGTCGCTAAAGAATTTGTAACCATAGAAAACCTAAAAAACGCTTGGTTGAAGGATCTGGAGGAGATTTTTCACATTCAGTTTCTTCCCTAAATAGATTGTGCAAGGAAATAGGCTTCAAATGGCAATGTTCTATAACAGAATATGCATGCACAGAAATTGACATAAAATTTGCTATACGCAGCAGGTTTTTAATGTAGCAGCTGACATATCTTTATTATATTTACATTTTACGACATGTTATGTTTTCTTTAACCTGTAAAGTCAGTTTGATTTCATATAAGAGAATAAACCCGTAGCAACCTTGTTTTAAAAATTGGCAGATGTCATGATAACCTACAAAACGGAATGTCATTTATTACCCTAAAATTGCATTTTCAAGAATCGACATACGTAAAGTTACTAGATTATCACGTGACTCCGAATGGGTATAAATTTGACTATATGTCTCATAGTCGGTGAGACACACTGTATACAAGAGTTGGGACATGTAGGGTGACTTGTTTTGGATCCACAAACCATGGAGTACCTGATTTTTGCCGATTTTAAACTTTATGCATACTTCTTTCAACTAAAACAAATGAAATATATTTTTGCTACATTACAACATGGTCCTTGATTTGCGGATCCAATGGCTCAACTCTTAGTACATATAGAAACTCTAATGGCTAGTACAGTGACTATATAATCACAGTGTGGCCATTCGATTGTTGGCCGCCATGTTTTTGCCAACGTCAAAATAAGCTTATGCGGGCAACCATAGTGATGTAATAAAAAGAATTGCATTTTTTGACGGTGTAAGCGACATTTGGTAACAAAAAATTACTAAAGTCAAAATTATTACTTGGTTAAAATTTAGTTTGAATTATTACTTATTTTATTTTTGTGTATAAAATAACACAAATATACATCAATAATATAACTTGATCTACTTTGACACTTTAACCGTGTTCAGTAACTAAACTACATTTGATAAATTATAAAACGGCAATGTTTTATTTTGACATTAGTAACTTTTTGTAACTAAACATTCTGTACACTCTTAAAAATTACAAAACTTGGAAAACTGATGACGGATTTTGGGTTCATCCAATAGAAAACATGACCACCGTATGGCCACACTGTGATTATAAAATCACTGTAATGGCTAGTACAGTGACTATGGCTAGTTTTGAATAATATGAATGGGCACGAATGGCAGAAAATTTAAACTTTGCAAATGAGAAATTTACAATACGATAAATCACGAATACGAGTGACAGTGGATGGTTATTATTAAAGCGCAGATTTCTAGCTCTTTCGCTATACGTAATAATTAATAGCTGAACAGAAACGTTTAGAACGAAATACGAATTATGAAGAAAACAATTGTTTAAGAATATTTATTTTTAGGTTGAGAAAGAATATTTTCCGCAACCGTTTAAAAGTCATTACTATTAAAATCTATCATTGAAGTACACGTTTCTCTTACTCTTATAACATTTATATTATTTGTTTTCCAGAAAAATTGGTTTTCAATTGAAGTTACTGCATTAAGGAAACCCATTTTTGCCTTCTTTCGACAATTTTAGGGTACTCGGGCCTCACACTGAAAATTGTTGGGAGTTACTGTTGAGAAAAAACATTTTATTTACTAGCAAAATGATATTGTTCATTTTCGTCATAGATACAAAATATGATAAGCTACTCATAACTCCCAAGGAATTTTTCGAATTATTTCTCCCTCAACTTCATGGTAACCATGCAACTACAAATAACGTCTTAGCAACAATACATTCAGACAATCCTTGATGTTACTTGCAGATTCTTATTTTAAATATGACACTTATGACATTTTGAAATTTCATACGGTTTTTACTAATATGCTAAACTTCAGCCAAGTTAGGAAGGCGAGCCAAGTAAACAAACGCACGTGCTCGCTAAAAATCACGTGATAGAAGAACGTTCTGTGATTGGCCGTTTCGAAGAGAAAGTCGAACACCGCTTATGTTCGCTTTTACACTAGAGGAGGAATGAGCGTTGTTTTGTTGTGCGGTAATTATCTGCAGTATCAGATCTTAGTCTGTGTTAATAGTGTGTTGGCGAATAGGTAACAAAAGTGTGTGCGAAAATTTTTTGTTTTGGAGTATAATGGAACCTGTAAAAACTACACAACGTAAGTGGCATATTCTTACTCTGCCCGAAAAACAGCTTACTGTAAACTTGTACGATTCAACTTTACAAGAATATCCTGAAAGTACATTATTGAACATTTGTGAGTTTGTTGCAAAAACTTTGGATGTTGGCGTGAGATCGGTGCAATACTCAAAGAATACAAAGACAATCAAGTGTTATTTTCACCGAGCAACAGAAGAACGCAAGTGAGCATTATGGATGAAATAGATGACGCCGATTTATATGCAATACGTAAAAAAGTAATTTGTGTCTTATTTACTTGACATTGAATATACACACACATTAATTTAAAATGTAAATAGAGACATTGAGGTTTCACTGAACACAGAACAAATTTTAAATAAACTTTTAACATCAGAGTAGCTTTTAAAAGTTATATTTGTTTTAAAACAGCTGTCATCTAGGTATGGTCCAATATGGGTTTTGGAAAATAATTATGCAGCCACTACTGTACGTTCCAATACATTTACGTACGTTTCGTTAGAATTTTAAAAATCCAACGTTTGTTATATCTTTTACAGCAACATGCAACGATCGTTTACGTAAAATGCGCACCGTGTGAAACTCGTTTAAGCGGCACTGAGAACTGTCAGAAACTTTGGTCGCATTGCTCGCCTTCCTAACGTGGCTCAAGTTTATTAAATAATAGCTATTTATGCAACAAGTGCTAAAAGTCAACGTTTATGCACGAGGCATGAAAGAAGCCTTTTTGAAATAGTTCTGAATATCAATATTAAAATTGTTTAAAGCTATCCTGTGTTTGGTTTGCTACGCTTCTTATGTATGTCTGGAAATCTCGACCCTGTCTCCGACACGACTAGCTACCAGAAAGTTAATTAGTAATTATCTTTGTACCCTTAATGAGCACAAGGGTGAAATATTATAACATGTTCTGTTTCAATAAAGAGTAGAAGTAATATTATGAAACAAAAATGAAAAAATCGCAAAAGCTAGGATTATGCTCTTTTTATTATTTTAACCCAGTACATTTTAGCTGTTTTGGGTTATTTTATTAAATCAAAATCATAGTTGGCTGCAAGCCTGTACAGGGTGTATCTACGAAAAGTACACTACGATATTCTACGCCTAAAACTAAAACGAAAACCTAAGAACCATTTTCTTAATCTGTTGTTTTTTTCTGATAAAAGCTATTTAAAGCTGGGAATTAACACTTGTTATAATTGATTACATTCTTAACAACAGCATAGCAAACATTTACAGAAATAACACAGTATGAGTTTTGGGCACTCAAATCTGAATGATATGACTATAGATCAAGGAGAAATAGAATTTACAGAATAACCAATAGATTTTTTTATCGAAAATGACACTGGTTTGGAAGAAAATAAATCGGAAGGCAGTATTAGTTGACATCGAATTATTGTTCTTATACCAATCTTAGACGCTCTAAGGTCATTAAAAGACAAAGGATTTGGCTGTAGTTTTTTTTGACATGACGTTGATATCGGAAAATAATATGTTTTAGAAGCTCTCTAACATTCCTTTGCGCCGTCTGTAACAAAAAGAAAACAATTTATACAGAAGGACATCATTCTATCAGGGACATCAATGACTCAGCGGTATGTGGTTCAATTGCCACGAGCATAGGAAATAGTCAGTTAAATGAACTATGTTCAACATTAGATATACCGTAAACTTCTACAAAAACCTACATCAAGTATCAAAGTGACGCACAAAAAGTTATAGATGACCTGCTGAGATGAATATTATTGGCAAGTTCTGAGGAACACAAACTGGCAATATAAGCTGGCGATGTTGGTAATGATTAAAACATCTTTTACTATACTGTCATTGTAGACAGAGCGTGGGCAAAACGGTCTTATAAATTTAACTACAATGCTCTTTCTGGTGAAGTTTGCATAATAGGAACTAGAACCAAGAAGATACTTTATGTGGGGGTAAAACAACTATTGCTATTTTTGCTATAGATCTAAAAGTAACAACGAAAATATACCACAACACCAATGTTACAATAATTGGTCAGGCATATCGACGTCTATGAAATCATATATTATTTTCGATGGATTTAAATCATCCCTAAACTAAAAAATGAGAACTTTCCTTTCTCTTCGAAAATAAAATACAAGGATGTGCTGAAAAGTTCCTGGCTTTACATAGAAAGAAACGTGCTAGCGAAATATGAAACATATTTTATTCAACGTACTTCTCTCTCAAGCTAACACATTTAGCACAACGCTTCTTCAGTTTTCTTAACCCCTCCAAATGTCCAAATAGAAGTGGGACGGTTGTCCATCAAAAAACGTCTCCATAGCTGCGATAACTTCCTCATTGGAGCCAAACTTGGTACCCTTCAGTTGTTTCTTCAGCTGTGGGAAGAGGTGGTAGTCCGACGGGGCTAAATCTGGGGAATAGGGAGGGTGGTTCAACACTTCGAAGCCAATTTGGTCGATTTTCGTCAGGGTGTGGTGAGCGGTATGGACGGATGCATGCACCGCCATGTCTACTTTATTAATGCGTGAAATAAAAGCTCTCGCACGTACGATTCTGTTACTGTGCATGCGCGCTACTGAATAGTTAAACATGCTGCAGTATTGTTTACACGGGCCTCACTTACTCCATTACCACCAAAGACAGGCACTCTTCAGCACAACCTCGTATTTAAAAGAAGACACTATCAACGGCCTGTGTCATATTTTTGGTGACCACAAACACTGACCGAAAAGCAATAGACCGAAAATCACTTGGTCGAAAATATGTTACGGTTAAAGTACACATTCGGTAAATGTGCACATTAAATATCTCGAAAAATTACATTTATTAACAATAGCATCAATAGAAATATTTACTCACGACCGATTTCCGGAAACGAAGATAAATACGTCATTAGCAGGATTAACCCATTAGCAACTTTCTCCAGTTTGTGCGTAAATACTTGGAGTAATTATCGTTAACGATGCTATAGGAATGTTAAAGTTGGTTAAATCCTATTGTCAAAAAATCGCCCATAATTTTCATTTTTATATTAGTAGATATGTAATTGGGTAGGATATATCTGTTAAGTATTGTATGATTTACTAGAATAAAGTTAAAATAGAATTTAAAAAAAACAAAACAAAAACTTCTAAACACGCCAGCAGTTTATGCTGCCAGTCCTAAGCTTGAATAAAGTGTGAAGGGAAGTTGACGCTATTAATGTTAATAAATGTAACCGTAATATATTTTCGACCAAGTAATTTTCGGTCTATTGCTGCTTCGGTCTAGTGACGTTTCGGTCTATTGAAATTCGGTCAATTGAGTTCGGTCAACTGCTTTCGGCCTATTGAGTTCGGTCTACTCGCCGTGAGCGGTAAAAAATATGTATAAATATTTATGTAAAGGACTTTAGCCAGGGGAATAAAATATTTACCCAATTTTCGAAAATTGTACAATCTTTAACGAATTTCAATGTATACTAATGCGTGTTATTAATAATTCATCAAGTCTGCTGTATGATGTTGATAGTAATTGCGTAGAAAATTATAATTCTATAGTTAATAAGCTAGTTGGAGGAAAAATAGTTAAATTTTGTACACGCGGTTCTTACCAAACTCTCTGCAAAGCAGTTACTATTAATTACAAAAATCGTGGCTCATTTGTTGACATCGTACAAGCAAATCTGTCTGGTGGTAAACCAGGTAAATACACCAAGTGGTACGCTAATAAATTAAAAAGCAGGGTTCATAAAGCTTCTATTAAATAAAATACGACGCGTTGTAACAAAGATTTTGATTACGGCGCTGTGCCAGAAGGAACTGTGGACGGCAAAAGCAAATACGATCTTGCCATTGCAAAAAACGAATTTTTACTTTTCGACTGAAGTAGATCGCGGAAATGTCTTTACTAACACTGCAGGACATAATATGAATCCAATATGGCAAAAGAGAAAACAAAATAGGCTAACAGCCAGCAATTTTGAGAATGTATGCAAAATATGTCAAAATACCAATACACAAAATTTGATGAAATCTATATTAAATACGACTAATAACGTGCAAGAGAAATCCTTGTAATACATTACTACAGAAAATGAAGCAAGGCAGCGTTTTTCCAGGACAACCAATATGACAGTAGAGGACTCCGAGATTTTTGTTGATGAAGAATATCCCTTTATAGGTGCATCACCAGACGGAATTAACGACAATGACAGCATATTGGAAATAAAATGTCCATGTAGTGCACGGACTGTTACAATAATAGAAGCTGTGGAAAAAAACTAATCACATATTGTGAAAAAATAAACAGCAAGGATGAAGGTACTAGACTATAATCAAATTAAAATGTAACCATAATTACACGTATCAGATTCAAAGACAAATGCATGTATAAAAAATGGTTATTTTGTTGTATATTTCACTGTGGAAATTTTTATTGAAAAAATTGCATATGACCACACTTTCTGGTAACAAATATGCAAAAAAATTAGTCAACTTTTATTTGTTTGCACTACTACATACCACAAATTGTAGATACTCGGCAATCACGGAATTTACCTATACGAGAAATTAAATGTCAAGATTTGTAATTAAACGCATGTCATTAGTAATATGTACTTTAAACAATAACAATTCTCAATGTACCAAATAATCAGAACGTTTTATTAGAATTGAATTATTAATAAAATGTATATTAGTAAGTAAATTTAGTTTTAGTGTGTTTATTTGTATGTAGTACTTATTCTCGTGCAATTTGTGTGAAATGTTATAAATTATTATTAACGTAAATACAATCAATAAAACTTATATTAGTTTTCATTTATTTGTTTTGATTTCCACATCTTTCTTTATTTTTATATGTTTTGTTGTGTTTTATATTTTGGGGATTTTAAGATGTAGGTTTGATAATATTAAAACTCCGATAGAAATTAACACTGATAGCAATGTAGTAAAACGGAGTTTTAATATTATCAAACCTAAATTCTAAAATTCCCAAATAAAAAACAATTCTAATAAAAGAACTACATGATACTGCAAATTAAAAAAGCAAGAACCATATTAATTTTAAGTACGCAAACCTCTGCTGGTTTAAGTTTTGAAGAACTAGACTGTAATCAGCTATAAGCTGCTGGTCAGGCCATTTTTAATTACAATAGTTATGTGACCATTTGGAGCCGTTTTCGTACCAATTTGTCGAGTTTGCCTGTAAGAGGTTTCTTTTCAGTCATATTTTACCGTATAACCCTTCAGATATTTGAACCTAACAATTTTAAAAGCGACACGCACGCATATTTTGGTTCTCAAAGAGGTTCAGCGAAACCGCTCTAATCTCTACGTCCTCGTAGTGGCAGCTGCATTTTGCTTCATCCCGTTTACATCAATTTTCAAAACATAGCCAATTGGAGCAAGCGCGATACGAGCACCTTCCTTAAATAATAAAAACTTCAGTCGATCTCTCACGCCAGCGGCTTGCATCGCTGTTGTCACGCGAGGCAAACTGCGTTCTCATTGGCTACAGTTGCACGTAGCAGACAGCGCGTCTCGCGCAAAACTTAGCGTAGTGTCTGTTTTTGGATTAGTTTTTTGCCGCCGAAGCGCTTCGGCGCGTAGGTGGCCGATGTTTTCCTGCTGGTACAGCGAATTTTGGCTTGTGTTTACTTTTATACCACTTTGTTCCGCTGTTTGTTAATTGTTTTGTGACTTCTGATCGGGCTGTAAAAGCGAGAGGTGGTGTTGCTAGTGGAGTGAGCTTTTGGTGCCTGGGGTGTTAGTATGACTGTCAGTTTTTGCATTATCTCGTAGGGCCGTGAAGAGGCCATTCTCCCACAGCTGGGGATTCATATCGCAGAGCTATACAAGTCTTCGGTATCGCCGCTTTGTTTGTCCCGAGGGGATGGAATTCAGATCTCGCCACGTTGCTGGATTGTCTGCAGGTACCGCTCGACTCCCACACCTCCGTTCGTTGCAGTTGACGAGCCGCTAGCCGCCGTGACGCCATATCTCGGCGGGCCCAATCGGGTAGCGTGTGTAATTAGCATTAATAATTAAACTCCTGTAACTGTCTTTGTTTGCTAATGCAGTACCGCTCGGCCGACACTATCAATAACCAACGTCATTCATCTGTTCTGGCCTAATTTATGTGTATTTGCTTGTAAACGCAGCATCGCTTGTCCGACGCTATTAATAACCCATTTCATTCATCTGTTCTGCCCTAATTTATGTGTATTTGCTTGTGAACGCGGTATCGCTTGGCCGACGCTATTAATAACCAATTTCATTCATCTGTTCTGGCCTAATTTATACGTGTGTTTACTTGCTAATGCAGTACCGCATGACCGATGCGATTAGTCACCAGTTTCACTCACCGATTCAGGCCAAATTCATAACTGCTACCAAGGCCTTCTGTATAACTAAATTCATTCAGTCGTTCGCGCATCATTATTGCGTTACTTGTGGAAACATTCAAGAGTCACTGAGGTAGCGGTGAATTAATTTCATGTGATTAATTATAGTTAAAGCGTCTCCCAACTGGGCTATATAGTTTAGTCGATATTTGTGTGTTTATCTGTCTGTGTATCGCTAATTTATATGTGAGACCAATAGACCGGTATTTTGAATGAGGCCTTATGATTTACGACGAGTCTGTGCATGCCCACTTTCAGGTTACTGTGTAAAGTTATATGTACGGCAAAGACTGAGTGTTTAAGCGTCACAGGTAGGATGGCGACGCTTGCCACTGCTGAAGGTCATGAAGCTGCTACTATTTTCCATTCCCGTTGTGTTCTCAATTTTGGCTAAGGTGCAAAATTAGAAGGCTCATTTGTTTTCCCGGTTTTCTCTGAGTTTATCCCTGTATTTCCGTTCATGTCAATGAAACCGGAGGGCGTTCTTTTTAATGTTATTGTTTTTTACTGCTCCTTTTGCCGTTGCCCTTAGGTAATCTCGTAATAGACCCTCCCTCGCTCCACTGATGTTTTGCCGGCATATCTTGTTGCGGGTTGGGTAGCGGCCTTAGGTGAGTCTTTTTCCCGATTGTGTACAATATCGTCCGCGCCGGTCGTTTAGTTTTTGTATGTGCCGGCGCGGTGTCGTAAAAGTCGTTTGAGACCGTAACATGCTTACTCCGCCTAATGCTTTGCTAATAGCAACACCCAAACGAATAAATTGTAGTGTTGCTTGCCTAAATTGTATTTAGTTTTTTACAAATAAAGTCGAAATTAAAACACTTGAAAGACATATATTGTAATGGCTTCCTAGGTAATTACAGTAGCTACTTCCCGGTATAAAATTTAATGCTTTTGCTCAAAAGTAAATAAAATACAGCTACAAACTGTTTTACCATTTTTTATTAATTGCAAGCAACCAATTTTAAATTTTCAGAATATTTTATGATACCCCTCTTGTTAATCGTCTACTAAGCAAGTTTAGCCATCGACAAGGTTTTTATAATTTGCAGCAACACTTTTAAATTATAATAAAAATCGACCATTTTTCGTAATTTTAAGGTTAAGTAAAGCAGAGCCTTAAAACGGCGTAGGAAATAGGATAGGCAACGTCCAATGCTAGCTAAAATATTTACTAAAAGTTTAAACTTCTTGCTAAGATGACTTTTACAAAAATTACTTTAAAAGGCAGCTCCCTAGTTCATTAGACTTTTGGACAGTAGAGAATTATATGTTATAATTTAGTTTCTTTTGAAAAAATTCCAAATTGTTTATAGAAGCCAATTAGGTATTTTCTTATTATTGAAATATAAACTTAAATTTACAGTTAATGATGAAACCCTATCCATACGTTTGTTCCTGTAGTTGGTTAAAATTGAATAATATCTAGAAACTTATTTCAGCTAAACCCATATCCTAAAAATATTGACTAATCAATATTAACGAATACGATGTCTGACAATATCCAGAAACTCTATGCAGAAAGGTTAGGCAACACACTTTTATTTGGGTGTAGCACGCGCAAGAAGCTTGTAATTTGATGCATATATCTGGAACGGGCGGGAATTACAAGATATTTTATTTTTTAATCCCTTCTGCTTTCGTGCGAAAGCGGTAATTAGGAATTTTACTAAGATATCTTGCTGTTGAAGGTTTTCATATATAAATGAACCCTTTTTTATATTTTTGCACAAACGGGAATAAAAAAATATGGTACTTCCTTAAAATTAGGAGTAAAGTAAGTGTTTATTCCCCTGAAGCTGAAAATCGCTATGAAAACTACAGAACAGTACAAATATAACAAACGTCAATACGTTTATTATACAGAGTGAGAAAAACTTACTCAATATGAATATAACATTTTTATTTCCGATTTATCTAATAAAAGTTACTAGGAAAAAAGTACTTAATATATCCGTGACCTAGAGTTTCTCTTACGTCTTTACGTGTTAGCACAACGCTGTAACTTTAATTTTGAAAACAACTTATTACTTTTTTACATTTTCAGATTCACAAAATGTTTTTGCTTCAGATGGCATACAATTTACCGTAGGCTGCACAAGTAAATTTTTGGGAAATATTTACATCGACTTTTCAACTCCGATAAAAATTATAAGTCTGTTTCATGCAAAAAGTTGCATGCTGCTGTGCTTACACTTGATCACGTAAGATAAAGTCAAGGTCACGGTTATGTCCGCTAGTACAAAAAATGTTGTAGGTACCTCGGAAGTAGTGTGTTTTAATTCCTTGCGTAAATGTATATGCAGGGACTAAAACGTCCACTTTATCCTTTTGGTGCACAAATAACTATTATTGAAAAGGTAACAGTCGAAATAAAAACAAAATTAGTAACAAAATAATTTAAAGATAATAATTAGGGTTTAATGGCAGTTACAAATTATATTACACGCTAATAATGATATCTATTTATTCTAAATTTAACTAATTTCACCTCACAATAAAAAGCCTTGCGTACTTTGTAGCATCAGGACGGAAGACCACAAGGCTCAAGAAATCCGGAAAGCCTTAGAAAAAGATGGATTGAAATTTGGCAGCCGTCACCAGTAAAGACGCCATAGGAAAAGTGCGAAAAAACAGACTAAAGTCTACAATACAGATAAGGAAGAAGAAGCATAGATAAATAATATTGTTTATAAATAAAGGTATTGGGTAGACTATTGTAAACGAATGTCTCTTATATTCTGCTGACGACACCTTCGTGAGTCTACAAGTTCCGCTAGTAAACAGCTCATAAAAAACTCGCACAACCGCTTTTCCATGTTTTATTTCCAAAAGTTGTCGTCCCTGAAAAAGTAATAAAAATAGTGAACAATTCACTCCAGAAAAAATAGAGAATAGTTGAAAGTTGCAATAAAAATATTACCTCAGAATCTCTTCTACGTGTAATCCCCCTTTCGTGTAAACTAGAAAATAACATAATTCTCCTTTTGTGGAGCAGACCTTGCACTTGATAAAAATAATTGTGACTACGTTTTAGTTTTATTGTACTATTTTTTGTTCACAGTAGGGATGGGCGCGTGACGTGAAAACAATCGGGTTATGCCGGGTCACGGCTGGTCTCGTCGTGAACGTGAGTAATATTTGAAAATCGGGACGTGAACGTGAGTGAAAATTTTTAAGGCGTGATTCACGTTTCACGTTAATTTCACGTTAAATATTTAGTAACGAATAAAAGACTGCAGGGTGCTCCGCTCTCCCGCTGCCCGACATGTGGAAGATCTAGAGCTGGAGCGGGAGGTCATTGTACTTTTCTGTAGCAGTCTGCAGCGACGGAGCTTTGCACTTGTGTTGTGTTGTGGATGTTGTGCCTACAGTCAATCGCGTGTCTGCGTCTATAAGCGATCAAGTAGAACTTACTTTTAGTTCCTCGGACGTGAAAGTACTTTTGAACCTAGGAATTAAAAGTGTTGCCTAGCAACATATACTTTCTTGTACTCGTATCAGTAAAAGAAACGTCAATGCTAATGACAGTTTTTGGTATTGAAAGTAATGTCTTTGAAGACGGTTGCAAGAAACGTTTTTGCGAGAAATCAGTATTTACACCTTGTTGTAGGCTATTGTAGTCAATTTTCATTTATTTCTTTTCATGTCTACTATTCTGATTGCAACATATTACGTAAATCATTTAATGTGTAAAACATATTTTATTTTAGAAGTTTTAGTTCTGTTACGGGTCCTTTATTAGTTTTAAATTTAAACATTTTGTTCTATCTGAATTTGAATTTTCAAATAAAAGTGCGGGTCACGTCGTGAGTGGCGGGTCACGCAGTGAACGTGAGTGAACGTGAACGTGAGCGTGCGTAAACGTGAGTGTTTAAAGCAAACGTGTAACGTGCGTGACGTGAGTGAATATTCACTCATGCGCCCATCTCTAGTTCACAGTTTTAAATTTTTCTTTCCGTGACCGCTTCGACGGGAGGTAATTCTACGCTTTTTTATGAACTTTTGATCTCGATTATTACATTATCGTCTATCAACCCATCTAGGGAATCTGCCATATAAGAGTACTCTTCACCATTGCGCTCTACTACTTTTCCGAATTGTTCTTGTAACAAGAAAATCGCAGTTTCTTTATTTTCCAACCCGAACCTAGTAGCGCTAGTACCAGTGAATGTAGAATACAGTAGTGTGGAAACTGTTTTTGGGATGTCGTATTTCTTCATTTGCAACGACGATGCAGTAATTCATTTTTCCTTTTCGATTATCCAGACTTCACTATTAGACTGCAACTTCGTTTCGTTGAATACCTATTGTTTCTTTGTCTGCCTCTTGAAGTTTAAGTAAAAATTCGGCAGATTTTGTAGCGTATAAGCTGGGGTACATATCTAAAACAGCATTAAAAGCTTCGAGGCCATAATGCTCGTCAGTTGTAGCAAATTTTTAGCTTTTTATCGATTTTCCTACAGTTAAATATATTGGTATTATTAAGACACATATAATAATTAAACAAGAAATGCCATTTCTGCGAACTTCTCTCGCTTTCATTCTTGTTTCGCTAAATCTTTTTAAGTGTAATCTAGTAGTCGTGTTACTGTCACTAGGGTCTAATCGCTCCATTACTTGATACACAAAGTTTCCGTTAATTCTGTATGAAATTTCAACAGCTTTACATTTAATTTCATATCTACGTTTCAACGAAAAGTTGATCCGTTTCCCACCGACAAATTTCATTACAATGGAATTATACGTTTCCGCCGCATTAGTGTCCACATCATGTAATAGCTTTCAGCATGTTCATTTAGGGGTACTGTTAAACATACTAAAAGTCCTGAACGCAAGCTGTTGGGCTCGAGACGCCATTTTGAAAAAATAGTGCTCAGATTCGGTTTTAGCTGATCTCCATAATCAGATCTGGGCAAATTACTTTAAGAAAGTAATTAGTTAGGTACCAATTACCGCCCAATAAAGTAACTGAATGACCAGATTTTCAATTACTCAAATGAAAAATTAATTCAATTATTAATTACTTGGTAATTATAATTACACAACATAAATTACGTTTTCAATTACTTTCACTATAAATTGTTGTATTATATTTGTATTTAGTAGTATTTAGATAGTCATGTGCTAGTACATCGTTTTAAACAAGCAAATTGAATTTAATAAATAACTATTATGAACTAACATTGTATAATGAAGCTATTTGTTGTCAATTGTTATGATAAAAATTAAATTATATTTCTACCGTACTTTACTTTGTAATCTGTACTTACAGCAAACATATTTTTCGCTTCTTACACAATAATTATTAGCAATCTACAATGCTACACCCTAAACAACCTACACTAGACAAGACACAACACATGCATATCTCACCTACAAACATACGCGCCTGCAGCAAATATCTTTCTAATCGTGCACAAAACTAACTGTTATCCTACTACTCGTAGGAAGTCATAAGTTATACTTATATTGCTCTAGGAATGCCCTATTGCCATTTGCTTAACATGTAATTTAATAACGCCTTATCTTATTTTTTGCGTTTTGGAGATTTAATAACCAATCGAAGTCAGTACTTAAGCAATGAAGTACCAGGAAGTAATTCAGTTGCCGCAAGTAATTCAAATGCTTGTAAAGTAATGTAAATACTTTAGAGTAATTTAATTACTCAAAAGTAATTGAGTAATTGAAAGTAGTAATTATTTACTTACTACTATTTCCTACTAGCCGCAGAGGAATTTTAAAAAAATTCCACAAGTGTAACGAAGAAGCTGTAGATACGAGTTGTGTACATAATTTTTTCTGCTGTCACTTATTTATGACAAAAGTGTTAAAAAACATCAACGTCATCTAAATAAAATCACTAACAATTATGTTAGACCTGATTACATTATTTTAAACTGAGAACTCACCAAGTTTAATAAATTGTTTTAACAGAAGTGTGCAACAAAGTGACAGAAGTGCGTAATAAAATTGTTATTGCATAGTGGACAACAACAACCTACTTTTGACCTATGGAAAGTGTCAAATGATAGAGTAGTAGAAAAAATAACAAAATTGGTTATGGTTTAATCGTTAAAAAAGTTAATATTGGATAAGATCAATACAGAACTACTTCACATTTAAGAAAAATAAATATGTAAATGTAATCTAACTAGGAAGAAGTGTACTGTGAATTGACCCTAAAAGTAAGGCTAAATAATGCTAAAACTAATATTGAATTACAAGTTGTTTAAAAAAAGATAAGGTTGGATATAAAGCATGTCGATAATTACATGAATATTAGCACAATTTAAGGAAATTTGCATATGAATCACAAAAGAATGTCTAATTGCAAATAATAAATAAGATAGGAGATATATGCAAGGAAGATCAAAAGCGTGAAATAAAAAGCATAATTAAAATGTGTTTAAGTAAACAACAGTCACATTACTGAAATTTATAAAAATTAAATTAAATCTTGTATTAACTTAAATAAAAAATTAATGAGGTGGCAGTTACCAGATAATAAGAATTAACTGGCACTAACAAGCTAAAAACTAATAGTTACAAAGAGTAAAAATTATAATTGTTTGGGCTGGTTTTCATGTGTAAACCGAATAAAAAATTAATAATCATGTTGAATGATGTTTTAATTATGAAGGTTATAGAGATATAAATTAAAGCACGAGCCATACATAATTAAGTGGTTCGTGATTGAATGGAAACGGGGGCATTGGTGGACTTCGTCTGCTAGTGTATGGTGTTGCTGGCAGAAGCACTGGTCTGAAAAGGAGTTCGTTATTAGCCAACTAGGGACAGCAGCTAATTCTGGGTATGGAATTCATTGCGGTGGTGCAGGCTGCCAATTAGAAACAGCAGGTATTACTGAGATTGGACTTTACTGCGGTGCTTGGTTTCCATCTGCATAGCGTAGCGGTACAATTAGAAGTCACCTAGCTCTAAAAAAGAAGAATCTAAGGTGTAGGTGTAGTGAACAAACACAGGTACCTAAAATTAGCATTTCTTTATCACCTGCTAAAAATGTAGAGCGACGCCTATAATTGGCCTAACGGCTGTTGGCTGATTACCAAAATAAATTAAAATAAATAAATACACAAAAATAAGACTTTCCTAAAGAAACAGATTGCAATTGGTTGATTTCTTCAATATGAAATAAAACTGAGGTTATGTCAAAGTATAAATAAACAAAGTTTCACTCGCGATAATGCGAGAATACCATTTAGCTAAGTTAGCATTGCATCTAACGGCAATTTAATCCAATTATTATTTTAACCAATTGCAGAAACCTAACCCTGATTGGGTATTCATGTTCTACCGAGCTATTCAATTGATATAAAGTTTTAACGATTAAATTAAAGTAAAAGAACGCTTGGCTATTCAATTAAATTTGAACCTGTTATTTATTTAAACAATTTTATTGTAGCTGCTCAAATATATATTTTAAATTAATATTAAAGATATTAATAATAAGCGTCCGTATCCATTACAATATACAGGGTGGTTCAAAATTTTACAGAACAAACATATGATTTAGTTGGCTAGTGTTTTGTTCCGATATATGTTTGTTTGTTTACAAACAATATGTAAGTGTTGTTCTATAGTAAAAAGTAAAAAAAAAATAAGCATGCGTTCCTAAATAGTTTATTTCAGCTTTATCTTCACTTAATGTACAGTCGCGGAATTAAAAATCCGGACACTTAAACTAATTCAGTGTATATCTTACTTTATTTTACTTATCACGTTACATGGTGAAATTAGTCAAAGTCAAAATAATTACTCGTATATGACAGCATGCCTCATTTAAGAGTCCAAAAATTGCAAAAATCCGCTATAAGACTCGTCCGGATTTTTAATTCCGCGACTGTACAAACAAAAAATATATAATTTATAGTATTTGTTCGAGGTGTCCTTCTGTGTTAGCCATAATAATTCTGAAAGTTGTAAGTAAAACAAACAGATAGAAAAGAAAACACCAGTCTACTAAATTTAAACTTTTAAAAGGAATTGTTATCTTTAATTCTTTGATCAAATATATATTTCAAATGAATGATTTTAGGACATATGTTTATTAGGGTTTTTTCTTATTTTTTTCTGCAGAATAACATCATTATATTTGTTCTGTGCAATTTTGAAACACCCTGTATATCATCGGAAGAAGTTACCAGTACGTTTCAAAATTTGGACTTTTTTAATTTCTTTCGAAACGAGCCAATAAGGAATTGCATTTTTTCGCTAATATGTCACGATCCAATTTAAAATTGTATTTTTTGCTGACTTCGATTAAAGCGAGTTACGTGGGACAGATAAGGCACGCTTTGATAATCTTACGAGGTGTCATTTCCTTATCTTATCAACTTGCTTGCTTGCTGGTAGACAGATTGTAATTAGAATTAAGTCAGTTGTTATGCAGCATTCTTTATGTAAAGACATTGTATAATTGCACAGTGTGGAAATAAAATAAAGTTTTTTTTATTTAAATTTCGGCACTTAAAATATCATTGGCGCAGTCGGTAGGATTGCGATAAGGCAAATACTAAATCGATTTGTCGTTCGTGTCAACGATTTAATTCGCAATCGAAAAACTTTGTTCGGAGTGCACAAAAATCGGCAACTTCGGGCAACGCAACAACAGAACATCGGGACGAGGACATACATCGCCGAGTCTTGAATCGAGAGGAGGACATCCATCGCCGAATCTTGAATCCAGGGGACCGGACCAAAATCGCTGGACCTATTGGACCACCTAGGTTAAGGACATCGCATTCAAAAGGGGACTTCCAAGGACAGGACAACACAGAGAAGCATCAAAGTGAGTTCATACGCTTTTTATTTGTTCGTTATTCCTTTATGTGCCTTCCATAATTTTATTATTACCCCCTAATGTCAATTGAAACCCTTGTTGACCAAATATCCAATTTAAATATAAATCAAGAAGATTCCCAAAGTTTAAATTCTACAAATAATACCACGCAAAGTATGACTTCATTCCACGTCGAATATTTGCGCACCATACCGGAATTTGACGGCAATCCTGCGCGTCTATCCGAATTTATTAGGGCTAGCGAATTGATAATTAATCAATTCACCAAATCAGATACACCGGATCTTTTTATTAACCACTTCATTCTCTCATCGATTAGAAGCAAATTAATTGGCGACGCAGGCATAGTTACAAATGGTAGAGATGTCAATTCTTGGAACGATTTAAAAGACATACTTCAAAAGTCTTTTTCGGACCAACGAGACGAAAATTCTTTGCTACGTGACCTCATGCTGCTTAGACAAGGAAACGAAAATCCACAACAATATTATAACCGCTGTCAGGATATTCGTGGATTACTGTTTTCACAATTACGAATAAATACTAACGACGCCGCTACTAGAAAAATCAAAGGTGATCTCTACGATCAACTTACTTTAAAATCATACTTAACCGGGCTACGTGAACCACTAGGATCTCTAATACGAGCGCAACGACCGGACACTGTAGAAAAGGCCTTAACTTATGTACCTACTAGCCGAGGAAAACATAAATTATGCGAAAAATTCTACACAGCAGAGATTTCCATCAACTTTAAGAACCCAGAAACCAAGACAACAAACTCCTAACAATTTTTATAAGCCACAATTTACCAGAGGACCTTTTACCATGCCAGTTCCAGCAGCGATACCGCAGCCCATATCCAGACAATTTCCACAATTTTCACAATTGCCACAATTTGGATATTCAAGATTGCCACCACAAAACTCGCGCTTCACTGGATTTGGTAACCATCAATCAAATTTTCCACAACAGCCGAAATTGTTTACTCCAGCTACAGCAAATGCACAAACATCTTTTCAACAATTTGGAAATCAACAAAGGCAAAATACAAATGTATTCAAACCCCGAAACTTACCGCAACCAAAACCAACACCAATGGACATCAGCTCCGGAAATACTAGGCAACTTTCGCGAGTTAGTTATTCCCAGCCGAGACCAACTTTTACATCAGAAGAATTATTTTACCACGACACACCAGAAGAAGAGCCAAACTTCGAAAATCCATTCGAAATCGACGCTCAAACAACCCAAAATTGTCAACCAGAATATGAAGGCTTCATAGTACCAACAGGAAGCTAATTATTTAGACCCGGAAGAAACACCGAATAGTAATTATCATCAGGATCTTTCCATGGACCCTGCGAGAACACCACCGACGTAATATCGTTAAATGTAAAACAAAATGTACACCTTCCCTATATTATCATACCGGAACTTCAAGCTAAATTAATGATTGACACTGGATCTGCAAGAACTTTAATAAATCCAAATTTAATTTACAAATACTATCCAAATCAAATTCGTATAGAACCATTTGCTATACAAACAGCGCATAATACTAGCTATCATAATGAAGTTGCTAACATTTCGTTACCTCCCACATTTCAAAAACAGGGCTATCATAAAGTATATCTATTTAATTTTAATCCTAAATACGACGGTTTAACAGGACTTGATCTTTTGAAACAGTTAGGAGCCACAATTGATTTAAAAAATGACATGATAGTGACCCCAACAGCTAGAATACAAATTTATCATAATGAAATTAAGGAAAACGTGTGTTGTACACTAACACTTTAACCAAGAAGGGAAACCGTAGTGCAAATACCCGTAAATACTAAACTACAGCAAGGAATTTTGGAACATCAGAATTTTGGACCTGATATAGAAATGCCAACAGCGTTAGTACAAGTTCAAAATCAGCAAGCATTAACAACAGTGTTAAACAAAAGCGAAAAGCAAAAAATTCTAAAAATATCGAAACCGTTAAACTTAATAGAAGTTGAACCAATCAAGAAACCTATACCAGTTAACAATATTAATAACGTTCCAGTCAATGTTAAGAAAATTCAGAGAGAAAACTTGAAAAACTTAAGATTAAAACACCTAAACGATGAAGAAATTACTCTAATTAGGATCCTGTGTGAGGAATACAAGGACATCTTTCATCATGAACAACTGCCTTTAACTTTTACCAACGAAGTCAAGCATGTAATAAGAACAACCGATGACATACCAATCTACACCAAAAGTTACAGATTTCCTGAAATCCATAAACAAGAGGTAAAACAACAAGTAACGAAAATGTTACAAAAAAATATTATTCGACCATCCTCATCACCTTGGTCTTCACCAATTTGGGTCGTACCGAAAAAACAAGATGCGTCTGGAAAAACCAAGTGGAGATTAGTGATCGACTATAGAAAGCTAAATGAAAAAACCGTTGACGACAAGTTTCCTATACCCAATATAAGTGACATTTTGGATAAATTAGGAAAAAGTCAGTATTTCACGACTTTGGACTTGGCTTCACGATTTCACCAAATAGAAATGAACCCATCGGATATTGAGAAAACTGCATTTTCAACAGATATTGGACACTTCGAGTATAAACGCCTTCCTTTTGGGCTCAAGAACGAACCAGCTACCTTCCAAAAATTGATGAACAACTTTTTACGAGGACTCCAGAACGAAATATGTTCAGTGTACCTAGACGACATTATTATTTATTCGGCTTCGCTTCAAGAACACATTCAGGACATCAAGAAAATGTTCCAACGTCTTAGAGAGAAAAATCTTGAAGTACAACTCGATAAAAGCGAATTTTTACGTAAAGAAGTATATTATTTAGGTCACCAAATAACAGCGAATGGTGTAAAACCAGATCCAAACAAAATCATAGCAATACAACATTTTCCAATACCTAAAACTCGAAAAGAAATCAAAAGCTTTTTAGGGTTGCTAGGATATTACAGGAAATTCATAAACAACTTTGCGAAATTAACAAAACCGCTAACAAAATGTCTAAACAAAGACGCCAAAATTGAGCATAATACCGAATTTATTAACGCATTCGAAACAGCGAAACAAATTTTGACAAATGACCCAATTTTAAAGTACCCAGATTTTACAAGACCATTTATATTGACAACGGATGCATCAAACGTAGCATTGGGAGCAGTATTATCTCAAGGTAACATAGGCTCCGATTTACCAATCGCTTATGCATTGAGAACCTTAAATGATTCCGAGCAAAGTTACAGTGCAATAGAAAAAGAACTACTGGCAATAGTTTGGGCTACAAAACATTTTAGGCCATACCTATACGGACATAAATTTACCATAGTTACCGATCATCGACCACTTCAATGGCTTCATTCACTGAAAGAACCTAACTCTAAATTAGCTAGATGGCGAATCAAATTAGAAGAATTCGACTATAATATTGTTTATAAGAAAGGTACAAGCAATACGAATGCCGATGCCTTGTCAAGAATTCCAGCCAATCCTATTATAGCAGAGGATCAGGTATCATTAATAAATCACGCAGATGAAGAAATCGATAGATTAGTAGCAGAGCTCCAAAGACTCGAAGAACTGAAAACACCAGAACCTATATCGAGTGTAGCAACAAATCCACCCTCACCTCCGGATTTTGAAGACATGATACCCATAACCAGGATACAACTAGAAGAAAATTCAAATAATACTGTACATACACAAGAAGAATCCACAGCTACAGTAGAAATTTGCGAGAAACCCCTAGAAACTCATAAAAATCAAATAATTTTTCAACCTGTATTTGGCATACCTTTGACGCCAAAAATCGAGAAGAAAGAAGAAAACGAAATAATTACAGTGCAAGTGCCAAATGAAAATTTAGATAATTTTACTAAACAATTAGTAATTCATTATTGCAAACCAAGAACGAAGTATTTTTGTCATTTTCCTAACCGGTAATTCTATGAACAATTTTGTAAAATCGTAACGTCAATTATGAATAGCAATTCGCCAACCTTCTTCAAATGTACATCACGAGTGGAACACTTAATAGACCCCGAAGGAAGAAAATTAACAATAAAAAATTATCATGAAGGAAAAACCAACCATCGAGGAATTAATGTCACGGAAGAAGCAATAAGAAGAAAATACTACTGGAAAAGTTTAAAGCAGGACGTGCAAGACTACATTAATTCATGCTATACGTGTAAAAAATCGAAATACGATAGGAACCCGACTAAAGCCCCATTAAATATTACAGAAACAGCAGAAAAGCCGTTTGAACAAATATTTGTCGACACATTTCAAATTGACGGATCAACGTATCTAACAATAATTGACGCATTTTCTAAACTGGCCCAAGCATATCCTATTGAATCAAAAACAGCAACCATAATTGCCGAAAATTTATTAAAATTCTTTTCTCACTATGGCATACCCAGGAAATTAACATGCGACAATGGAGTAGAATTTAATAATAAAGTTATACAGGAATTTTCCCAACTTCATAAAATTGAATTACATTATTCTACACCTTATAATCACAATTCTCAAGGAATGATTGAAAGACTGCATAGATTGCTACGAACCGAAAAACGAGAAAACCAGCCCCATAATCTTATGGCACATGCAATTGTCGCTTATAATAGCACAATTCATTCAACAACAGGATATTCACCATTTGAAATTTTATTAGGCCATACCGACAGTAGAAATCCATTTGACTTATTTTATGAAAAAGAATATTTCCAAAATTATGTAAAATCGCACCAATCTAAATTGCAAATAATTTACGGAAAAATTAAAGAAAAATTGCAAACTTCGAAAGAAGCCATTATCGACAAAAGAAACGCAAAACGAAAAGATCCACAATTTAAAGTAGGAGACAAAGTATTCGCAAGAACCCACATTAGAAACAAGAAAAGCAATAAATACGACGGACCCTACACTATTCAAGAAATCACCCCCGAAAATACTTGCATATTACTGAATAATAAAAATCGAACAAAGAAACTTCACGTAAATGATCTGCTGCCTTTTGTTGCAGACGAAGACAACAGAAGCGTAGCTTCGACAAGATGCTCCTCGAATACTCGATCATCGCAATAATATCAATTGCATTTAGTTTTGCACTGGACCAGCCTAAATTCACCAACCTCGAAAATAATCCAGGACTTTATTACGACAAATTAGGAATTGCACAAATAAAAGAAATACAATGGACGCTAATAAAAACAATAGATTGTTCACCAATAATAACCGAATTACAGATATTGGAAAATAACATTAGGAAAATTCAACTGTCATTTGAAACTCATGCCAACGGCAAAACCTACAAAACTGAATTTCATAATTATCAAATAATATTGGAAGTATTATTACGAGAAAATCAAAGAAAAATCGAACACATATTTCCACATGAACGCGGTAAGAGAGGTGCAATCAATGGACTAGGAAATATTCTCAAATTCATAACAGGTAACCTAGATGCAGAAGATGGGGAACGAATCGAAAACGCCATCAATATTCTACAGAAAAATCAAGAAAATCAAGCTAATGTGATCATAAAACAAACTTCGTTAATGACACAAGCAATAGAAAAATTCAACAAAACCATGCGGCAATTAAGCACCAATCAATTGGTATTACAATCAAGAATTCTGCAGCTTGAATCAGCGATCAAAACTTCCACGTTACACGAAACCGAGATGTACTCATTTATTAACATGCATTCGATCCAGTTACAAATAGCAGCATTATTAAACCTTTTACTACATATTTTAAACACTCTGGAGGAAGCCGTCACCTTTGCGAAATTGAAAACACTACATCCTTCAATAATAGAAAGAAAGGACCTAACACGAGAATTAGAAGAAATACAGAAAAATGCCTTGCCGTATAAATTGCCCTATTCTATATCCAAAGAATTAGTGGAGTACGAAGAAATTGCCACCATCAAAGCATACAGGAAAAATTACAGCCTTAATTTCATATTAGAAATCCCACTTTGTAATGATATCCAATATGAATATTATCACCTTTTCCCTGTACCAATCAGGAACAGTAAAAATTACCAAATTATAATTCCTTCCAAACCCTATCTCCTATATAACGAACAAAATAGCGTACCAATGGTCAAAAAGTGCAAACAAGTGTTAAAAGACAATTATTATTGTGAAGTGCAGTTTCACGAGTTAATAAAAATTCATTGGTGTGAAAGTGACCTTTTAAAATTCGTGAAAAACCCAAACTGTGAAGTGCATCATGCGCAAGTAGATAAACTTAAAGTTCAGAAAATAGATTTAAACTCTTGGATTATTGTTAGCCCCCAGGAATTAATTGCTTCTATATATTGTATTAATCATAGTTTTAAGTATCCTTTAAACGGCACATACTTATTACAAATTCCGGAAAATTGCAATGTCACTATTGAACACCATTTTCTCTCAACTTTAAAGTATTCCAACAAAATTAAGGAAATAATTAAATTGCCTGTTTTGGAAAGTATAAATATTCCAGGTTCAATTGGAAATAATAATTTACCGAAATTGAATCTAGAACATATAGATCTGGATGATTTAAAATCAATTAAAATTCAATTTCAAAAGTTACCTGCAAATTTTGAAAATAATACGTATTCTGTAATACATCATTCTTTTAATTATTTTACTGCCTTTGCCGTAATTACTTTTATAATAGGTGTAATAAGTTATAAGCTAAATGTTTATCATAGAATTAAGATGTCATGTTTTAATCAAAAATCAAAAAACAATTCACAGGAAATTTCATTAGAAGAACTCCGTGTACCCCGAAGTTCCGTTTAGGCCGCGAGGAGTTACGTGGGACAGATAAGGCACGCTTTGATAATCTTACGAGGTGTCATTTCCTTATCTTATCAACTTGCTTGCTTGCTGGTAGACAGATTGTAATTAGAATTAAGTCAGTTGTTATGCAGCATTCTTTATGTAAAGACATTGTATAATTGCTCAGTGTGGAAATAAAATAAAGTTTTTTTTATTTAAATTTCGGCACTTAAAATATCACTAGCGTCGTTCCCCGCATTTTTTATATTACTGTTTACGTAATCCTTCCACTTAACCTTCCTTAACGATAGATGTTACCTATCCGATTATGTTTCAGTAAATTATCTTAAGCACTCTTTATTGAGCGTCTCACGTAGCTTGGAGGTTATTGATAAAAGACTTATCGGTCTGTAGTTGTTGAGGTTTGTTAGATGGGTTTATGAAAGTGCAGAATGTGCTCGAACTTCCATTCCTCAGGAAAATAACCTAGTAAGCAAGCATTCATTATGGTGCATAAGAATGGCAACGACTTGTTACGGGACAAAACGACATTTAAGACAACACGCCAACTCATAACGGTATTTACGAAAAGCCACGAAAAAGCTAGAAAACTAGCGCGTACGATATCTCCCGAAATCAGGAATGTAACTCACATAGGACCGCTGTCCAGCCCATAACAGGAAAAGCGCCTGGCACGTGACGGAAGTACCAACACTGTGCGACCGATTCTCTTCAAGCTTCCGAACACACAACCCAAAACAACACGCCACGTAACGGGACTCACTTTGTAAAACGCCGCCTCCGCGACACGATGCCGCAGAGGCGGCGAAAGCCACACTCCAAGAACTGCTTGCAGTTACCACCAAGCTCCGTGACCAACTGCCAACTGACGCGACACCAGCGCCGCAGCCGATAAGAAGCGGGAAAGGGCTGCCGCAACTGTCCACCGGCCAGACGAAAAACGAGATCAACCATTGATTCTCTCTCTCGCACACATAGACTTGCGTTTTAAATTCATGTCAGAAAACACGCTTAACACCAAAGTCACGACAACCGCGAGGCGGTTAATGAACACGTGTGCAGCCAGACAGACCAAAGCGGTTTCACAGCTGCGTAACGCTATAATGCCAAAGCTTGCATAAAACCCGATACACCTAAATTCAAGCGAAATAGTATGAAATAAAACTATATACAAGCGGGGTCGTGTTCTATAAAATAGGCGAATTAGCTGTACATTTGTACATTTTAAAACTGTACTGACAGACTTCTTTAAATTTTTATAAATTATATTAGAAATCTTGTCTGGTCCTGGTGATTTTTTGATTTGGAGGTGTTTAATAAACCCCTGTATATCACGTGGAGATGTTAGTTGGATTTGCACTAGGAGTTGTGGTAAATGATTGCGTACGTAGTTTGTGATTTCATCTACCCAGTTTTCAATCTGATGTGTCACATCTGCTTGGGTGCAGTTTTTTTTTATTTGTGTGGTTTTTTTTTCGTCGGTGGAGTATACCTTGTCGTTATCAGTAAGTGATGGAATTAAAACTTTTTTTTAATTTTTTTGTGTGTGACTTGCCAACAACAAAATATATCGAGTTTCAAATTGCTGTATGTATTTTTGATGCTTTTTATTTTGTAATTGTTGAATTCTAATTTTACTTAATAAATCAATTGATTAAGTTTGGCTCTTAAAGCGGGATCTCTTGATGTCTGCCACGCTCGGCGAGTTTGATTTTTTGTTTTGATTATTTTTAGAATTGCATAGGGTGGTTGCGTAGAGTCATAGTTTCGCTTCTTATTTTGCTTGTTGCTTGATCAAGACTGGTTTTTACAGAATTTGTAAAGCTAACTATTGCTTGGCGCTTGCTTCAGTATTATTTAGGATCTTGGGCGCCGTGATGTTATTCTCTAAATTGCTCTGGAAAAGATTCCGTTCTATTATTCCTTGTATTAACTTTGAGATTGGTGGTGTATACTCAGGTGCATGAAGAAAAGTGAAGAACCTGGTAGGTGTTCCAGTTCTGTAAGGACTGTTTGGTAATTGGTTTCGTGCAAGTTTTGTGTAGCACTATACCCAATACTGATATCCGCTTACTGGTCTCTGCGATAGGGATGACATGTGTGTTCTTTTGGTGCCGATGTTTGAACCGCTAGTGTTGATATTCAATTATACAATTTTACTCCATCTGGATTGTTGATTCTACAGCCCCATATGGTATTCTTACAGTTTAGGTCTCCAATAAATAACGTGCTTTCGTCGTTTATAAATGTTTCTAGATCTTGTTCTGCTAGTCCTTATTTGGAAGTTTATAAGCGGCAACGATTTTCACACTACTGTTGTCGTTAAATTGTAATTTTACTTCCTTTTACAATAAAGAAAGTATTGGATTCACCCAAAAATTAGAAATTGAGTTTTCAACAGATCTTCACGTTTTAGAGTCCCCTGAGCCCAAAAAACATTTTTTTTCATTGGTTCGTCTGTGTGTCTGTCTGTGTGACTGCCTGTAAACAGAATATCTCAAAAACGAAAAGAAATATGGCGTTGAAACTTCATATATAAGTTTTGTGTACTATGTAGATGCGACAGCAAGCTTTTGAAGAAAATCGCATAACCGGAAGTAGGTGTTTACCCTTGTGATTTTTCAGTTTTTTTCGATTTTTTCAAAAAACGGCTCTAACGATTTTTTTCAAACTTTACATTTTTTATTACATTTTTAATGTGTATTGATGTGAAATAGGTGATTTTCTAGTTGAATACTTCTAAAATGGGTTTCTTTTGTTTTTACTTCTTATTTTTTTTATTAACTCCTATTTTAAATAGAACACCAGGTATATTATTACATTTTTGAATTCAGCTTAAAATTGTAGAGAAAATTTGTCTCTTCAACTAACGCTCTATTTTGTACCGTTTTTGTAGAATTTGTAATTTTTGAAAATTTTTGACAAATGCTTAAAAATTTAAAATCAAATTTTTGGCTAATTATAAGATCACTGTAAAAGGAAGTTGTGTGCGTGTATCACACCAGATTTTTTTATAATTGCGATTCTTCCAGAAGCAACTGCTGCTGGGCGACCATTCCTGTATACTGTCTATCGATGTTTTTCAATCAAGTGTGTTCGGAAACGCACGCGATATTAACGTTGTGTCTAGATATAAAATTTATAAATGAGAATTACTGGAATTTAATCCCGTTTGCGTTCCCGTTTATAATTGTGAAATTGCGTATGATAAGTGTTTTTATTTGGATCCATGCTGAAGAAGTATTGTAATTAATGTTGCCAGATTTAGCATGATTTTATCTAAGTGGGTTATTATTAAATAAAATTTGAACCTGTTATTCATTTTAAATTAATATTCAAAATAATAATAAGAAACGCCCACATAATACATGACGTAGTATAATAAATCATAAGAAAGAAATATACAAAACTAATAAATTTGGAAGGTTACAATAATTACATCTTGATGGGTGTAAAATTTCGAATATGAATAATGAAAGTAATTGATACAATGAAAGGAGCCATTTGATAGTGCGATATTAATTGAAATAAATAAACTTAGTGGTTGTATTAAATGTTAATAAAGAACAAACCAAGGTAACATTAGACAAATGTATTTGTTAATAATAATCAGAATGAATATCCTGTAATAGTATTATTTTAAAATATAGGAAGTGTGCACCAAGAATTGTATCTAATAGGGATAGAAATTTGTTTAGTTAGTTACTGTAAAACAACTCATGAAAACCTACATGTAATTTTGAAATAACCAATTTTGTGAAATAAAAATAGAAATTATGCCTTAATTTGTGTTGGTTTTGGTAATGACAAATTAAAAAAGGGCTTTAAACAAATCTACGAGGTCGAACAGGTGAAATATAAAATGGAATTTATTGAGACATCAAGTGCATGAAAAGATTATACAGATACAGTTAATTGGAGATATAGAATACAGAATGTTATATTAGTTGAAGAGATTTGGATTTATTCATAAGTACAAGATATTAGTAGAGGTTTTTATAAGTTATTATTTGATTTGGATATTCTGTGAGTATTACAAGAGACATCGGATTATCTGCAAAAAGGGAACAAAGTTAGATTTGGAACATAATAATAAAGCAACTTACCAGGAGTTAGTTCGTGTGACAGTGACATTCAGGAGGAACCAGGACTGGATTTTTGGAGCAGTTGAAAGGATTCACAGACCATCATAGGTGTTGCTGTTTGTGAAGTGGACAGTATAGGTGTTGCAGTCTGTCAACGTCAGGATCCGGTATTTTTTGGATGTTGCAGTGAAAGCTAGAGCAGTTATAAAGGTTCGTGTAGATAAGTTGAGAAAGCATTTTCAATAACTGTCAATAAAAGAAAGTGATAATATAAAGTTGATGTAGTACTTACGTAGGTGAATTGAATAATAAATGTGTTAATGTAAGATACAATTGTCAATTACCTGGTTTGGTGAATTTTAAAAGTCAAGTTTGACGTTATATGTCATTGATAGTCAAAGATTTTTGAAAATACAATTTTAAAACCTCAATTAATAGAGAACTAGATTTTGGCGAACCCACCTTGAAAATAAAAGCTCTCGATTTAAAAGAAATTATCGTTTAACATTTAAGACATTGCATTAATTAAGGCATAGTTCAACTGGTGAGCTATAGCACAATTTTTGGCGCCCAACGTGGGGCGTTGTTGGGGCTTGTTTTAATATAACATGTGGCGTTATTGACATTGCAAAAACAAGGGAAAATAAAAATAAACAGATTTCATTGTAACTGATAAACCAAGTTTATGGTTAATTTGTTATTAACAAGGGTGAATTATATTCCTTGGTGTCTCTATCGCATTTTCTTCTTTGTTCTATTATTTTAATGGTATCTGGGCTTAACTTGGACTCTTTTTGTTTAATTCTGTGTGAGCATATTTTCTTTGTGGCAGTTTGTATAATCTCTGTGATTTTCTCATTCATTCTGTCTATGTTTTTTGTTTCCATATTTTGCAACTTATCATTCAGTTCTTTTTGGTAAAATTGTTTTCTTCTTTGTAATTCTTTTTTGTAAGAAGAAATATAAAGAAATAAACAAGCAAGCGAAAAAACTAATTAGAAAAGACATTAGAAACTATAAAACTGAACAAATCACAAATGTTATTGAAGAAAATACGGGCATAAAAGTGTTAAGATCCAAACTATCACGAGGGAAAGGCAGTATACTTAAAATAAAGGATGAAAGAGGCACTATAGTTTCAACCAGAAAAGATATATCACAAGCAGTCCAAAAATTCTACCAAAAACTATACTCCAAAACAATGCCAGAACACCCCATCCCAACAGAGAAAATATTAAACGTAGGTTCAGAAGACCTGCCAGAGGTAACTAAAAACGAAATTAAAAAAGCATTACTTCAAATGAAAAATAAAAGAGCACCTGGCGAAGACCGTATCACAAGTGAAATGGTGAAAATGGGAGGTGATACGCTTATATATGCCTTAAAAAACCTCTTAAACCGCTGCCTAATAGAAGGGAAGATACCACGTGCTTAGAAACATTCAGAAGTTGTTTTGTTGTTTAAGAAAGGAGAAAAGACTAACATAGAAAATTACCGTCCCATTAGCCTTCTCTACCACCTTTATAAGCTCTTTTCCGGAATTATAACTAATAGACTTACACAAAAATTGGATTCATACCAACCAAATGAACAGTCCGGGTTTCGAAAGGGCTTTAGTACAATAGATCACCTTCAGACAATCAGAATGCTCATAGAAAAGACTACAGAATACAACATTCCACTACATCTTGCTTTTGTGGACTATCATAAAGCATTTGATACGATAGAAAAATGGTCCTTTCTAACAGCTATGAACAACGCACGCATTGACTCTAGATATTCTATGATACTTAAAGATATATATGAGGACTCCACAATACATGTTAAGATTGACGACGACTTGAAAACAGATCTAATTAAATTGGACAGAGGCGTACGTCAGGGTGATGTTATATCCCCTAAACTTTTCACTTTGGCTTTGGAGGATGTCTTCAAACACCTCAACTGGGAGACCTTTGGAATAAACATAGATGGAAGCTATTTAAACCACCTCCGCTTCGCCGATGACGTGGCCATCGTTAGTGACGATCTAAAACAATTAAAAACCATGTCAGAACAACTAAACAACGCCTCCCAACAAATTGGTCTAAACATAAACTACAACAAAACAACAATTATAAGTAAAAACATGAAAGTCGTCCACATACAAAAACATCAAATAGAATTTGTCGATGAGTACGTCTATCTAGGACATACTATCACCCTTGGAAAAGAAAACCAATCTCTAGAGATCAAGAGAAGAATCGCTCTAACATGGGCCGCTTTTGGAAAATTACGGCATATACTTACAAGCAAAGATATTCCAATCAATTTAAGTTTATAACAGCTGCATCCTCCCTGTAAAAACTTATGGAATGGAAACTGTAGCCCTCACGAAAAAAAGTGCCGAACAGCTGAGAATATCACAGCGAGCCATGGAAAGAGCAATGCTGGGCGTAAGCTATACAGAATACTTAACATAGAAGTTCGACGTAGATCAGCGGTCACAGATGTTATAGAAAGGATTGCACACTTGAAATGACAATGGGCGGGACATATCGCGCGGCAGGACGTAGACAGGTGGACATATAAAATTATGCAATGGAGACCACGACAAACAAAAAGGAGTGTCGGTAGGCCCCCAAAAAGATGGGCCGATGACATTAAGCGAACCGCGGGAAAGAATTGGATTGGAGTAGCTCAGGACCGACAAGAATGGAAACTTATTGGAGAGGCCTATGTCCAGGAGTGGACCACTCTAGGCTGAAGAAGAAGGGTGAATTAATCCTGTTTCTTAATTTACAAAAACAGGATAGAACTAAAACAATCATAATAAAAAAAAACGTATCATAATTGAATTCTTTTGAGAAGAATAAAGTAACAATCAATAAGAATAACTAAAGCATTTTATAAAGGTTTAATTGGTCAACTAAATATAGAGATTTACAATTCAAAATATACAGGTTAGTAATCAAAAGTAGGCACATTTAAACATTTAAAAATTTTAAATTAAAATATGGCTGACAAAAGAATTACAAGAAAAAGCAAGAAGACTGAAGAAGAAAAAGACGAAGAACAAGAAGAAATGGAAGTGCTAGCGAGTGGTGCTGAAGTTGAAGTAGAAGAAATACAGCAAGAGGTAGGTGTGCAAGGTGATCAGGTAAGGATTCCGCAAGAATCAACAGGAAAACCAAATATCGATATGGACAAGTTAATGGAAATGATTGCAAGAATGCAACAGTCGATAGAGAAAACTGCAGAAAAAATGCAGCAGAGTCAAAGAAGGATGCTGAGGAAAGGGAAGGTAGGTTGCAAGCAATAATAGAAAGAACTGCAGAGGAAAGTAAGAAAACTACTGAAGAGTTGAAAAAGGAGTTGCAACAGTCAATTGCGGAAAAGGCAGAGGAAAGTAAGAACTATGCAGAGGAAAGGGAAGGTAGGTTACGAGACTCAATTCAGAGCACTGCAGTGAAAGTACAAGAACAAAAAGAACAAGTAGATAAGATGGAAGAGACAATAAAGGAGTTAAAAGATACAACTTCAGAATAAACAAGAATTGCAAGCACAAATAGAAAATATTTGTATAACATTAGAAAGTTATAAGGATGAAGTTAAAAATGATGTGAGAAGGGAGAGGCAGGAAGAATGCAAACAGTTAGAAGAAAATTTAACAAAAATCATGGAAGATAAGTTAGTAAAGAATAACGAAGAGTTGGAAGGAAAAATAGGAGATATACAAAGTCAGAATAAGGATGTGCAGAAGAAAATAAAATTGATTGAGGATAAGGTAGATAAAAATCGAACTGAGATGCAAGAAGAAATTAATGACAGTGTAAGCAGAGTTAATGTGTTAACAGAAAATCATTCAACAAAGATTAAAGAGGTACAAGATACATTAAAAAGAATACAAAATGGGACGGAAATGTTAAACAGTAACCAAAGAAGTAATTATATTGGAATACAAACAGCCATGTTGCCAATATTTGAAGGAAGACCTGGAGAACAACCCATGAGTTATCTTGTAAAATTAGATGATATCATGAGGTCGACACATGATGAGAATAAAAGGTTACAAGTAATTAGCATGACGTTAAGAAATTATGCAGATACATGGCACAGTATTGTTAAACAAAAGTATAAGAATTACTATGAATTTAGAAAGTTATTCATAGATCAATACTGGAGCAATACACATCAAGCTCGAGTGAGAACTCAGTTAACAACCGGTAGATATTGGGAAAGAGGTAGCACACGTGAAATGTATGTGATACAAAAATTCAGTAGAGCTCAACATTTGACACCAACGTTAGCTGAAGAAGAAATCGTCCAACATTTGTCCAGACATTTAGAAAGTGAAATTACTAGAGCAGTAGCTGTACAAAATATTAAAACATTGAAAAATTTTTAGAAATAGTCAGGAACTATGACATGGCTATTGGAAATAATAATAGAGAAAGTAACAGGAGAGAAAATCAGAATTTCAAAATTCTAGTAAACGGAAATATGAGGAAACACAACAAAATACATTTAATTTTGGCCGTAATAATAATTATAATTTTAGAACGGGAGAGAGGAATTTTAATGACAATTATAATAGGAATTCGGACAGATGGAGAATAATAGGTATAACAATGATAACCAAGGAAGGAACTACCAGTATAGAACAGAATACAATAACCAGGATAGGAAAAGATACAATGCCATAATTGAGGTCAAAAATAAAGAAAGAATGAATCAAGAGGATGGAACAAGTAAATATCCTAGGCGTCAATACACAAATACAATATACGACAGAGGAAATATATGCGAGAAAATCACATAGAAGAAGCTGAGGGTTTGGAAGATTCCTCAGAAGATAAAAAAAAACTTCAATTTTAAATAGTTTAAAGAAGAACCACAAGTATTTTAACAATAGTTACGAAAATAATGGAGAATTTTTACTAGAAGAGGAAGAAGAAGCAAAACAGATTTCAACATTACCATTTTTAAAAGTTAATTTAAATAATATTGAATATTTAGCTTTGATAGATAGTGGAGCTATGTCTTCCTTAATAAATGAAAAGGTAATTTTAGATAATTTAGATGTCCTATATAAGAATATTATAAAGTAAATAAAATAGATTTGCTATCTGCTACCAAAGAAAATATCAACAACAAACCCAATGTTAAATGTTAAAATAATTATTAATCAATGGGAAGGTGTTGTTAGATTGTTTATAGTAAAAAGCATAAGCGTGATATGGTGTTAGGAATTGACATTATTCAGCAGTTGGGGATAAATATTGATGGATCACAAAGGTGTATTCATTTAAAGGGGTTAATTAAATCTTGGAAATGTACCAGTAGAGTCAACAAGAAGATAAGTGTTGCCAATTAGATGCAATTGGAGACATGATGAAATATAAAGAAGGTATAATTATTAATAATAATATAATAGATGATATAGAAAATAAATATGATAATAAGGGATTATTGCTGAATGAATTAAAAATAGGTGAGAAGAATAAACAATTTGAAGGCGAAATATTACAAATAATTTATAGAAATAAACAGATTATTAATGAAGAAGTAGGTCAAGCAAAGAAATACATTCATAAGTTACAGGTTGACGAAATATCAAAAAGTTTTAATAGCAAATCTTATCCTATACATATTCATTAAGAGGACAGGTTAGGAAGGAAATACATAAAATGGTAACAGATGGAGTAATACAAACTTCAAAGAGTAATTTTATTAATCCTTTAGTGGTAGTTAAAAACGTGATGGTTCTCTTCGTTTATGTTTGGATGCACGCAGAATTAATCAAATAACAAAACCACAATACGAATCTCCACAAACTATAGATGGATTATTAAGTAGATTTGGAATAAAAAAAATACCTACGAGATTAGATTTGAAAAACTCGTTTTGGCTTATTGCATTACATGAAGAGTCGAGAAAATACACAGGATTCAGTATTGATGGGGAGATTTTTCAATTTAAAGTGGTACCATTTGGGTTATCAACGTCTTGTGCAGCGCTGGTAAGAGCAATGCAGAAGATATTAAACCAGTTGAAGACTTTTGTGTGCATTACGTTGATGATATCTTATTGTTATTTGAAAATGAACAACAACATTTAAAACACTTAGCAATTATAATTGAAACATTAAATAAAAATAGATTAAAATTGAACATATCAAAATGTGAATTTATGCAGGAAAAAGTAATGTATTTGGGATACGAGATAAGTAAAAATAGAGTAACCATAAATGAGAAACGTCTTGAGAAAATTAAAAATTTACCTCGTCCATCAAATTTATAAAAATAAGAGAGTTATTAGGTGTTTTCAATTTCTATAAAGGTTCATAAGTAACTACTCAGAATTGACGTTATCTTTAGTACAATTATTAAAAAAGGATGTTAAATGATCATGAATGAAGAAAGAGAAAAAGCATTGAAAACCATCAAACAGAGGTTTCATGAAGGGTTAATACTGAAATATCCGAATTTTGAAGAAAAGTTTATACTCGTACAGACGCATCTGATCAAGCAATTGCAGCAGAACTAATACAAATACAAGATGGGATAGAAGTACCAATATGTTTTATTGCAAGAATATTAAAGGGTATGAAATTAGATATGCCATAGCTAAGAAAGAAATGTTGGCCAATCATATTTGCGATTAATAAACTAAAATTTTATTTAACAGGGAACAAATTTGATATTGAAACAGATAATTCAGCAATTTCGTTTTTGAAAAATAAAACTTTTCATAATGATAGGTTATACAGATGGGCATTGTATTTACAACAATATGAATT
>CALNHX010007559.1:0-72402 GCA_940337035.1 Agriotes lineatus
TTCTATCTGACGTGACTGCTGTACGCAGCGATCGCTACCGTATTTCTGTTCTTATTCTCGTCAAGGGTAAAAATCTGAGCTATGTGCAAAAAACTACTTTTTACCTATTTTTACCTATTATGTCTCTTTACTCGCCTTTGATGTATTTGACCGAAAGTATGGACAGACCGACTGACAGAATTAAGAAAACATGTTTTTCGTCACCTAAGGACCATGAAACGTGAAGATATGAAGGAATTTCGGAAGAATTTTTCACGACTACAATACCTTTTTCGTCTTTTAGACGAGAGTCCAGCATAAGACGTTGTTAATGCTTTTATATTTTTACGATTTGCTAGTACTGTGAGAGTAATAAAAAATAAAATAGAATACACATGCACAAATTTTGATTTAATTATATTTTTGGCAACATAATCGATTGTTTTTTTCTCTTACAAATTCATAGAAATTAGAAGAAAATGGCCCTCATCGTATGATTATCATTTGTATTACGTAACCACCGTACATTTTCTGTTATCATACACATCAGAAACTCTGTCATCTATCAAATATTTATAACCCATGTCTTTCTCTATCTGCCGTGCATGCGTAGAAAACAGTTATTTATATATCTAGAAAAAATCACAGCTTGTCTTTTGAGAAGTAAAGACGTTTTCTAGCTGCAGCTGCTCCACGCAAATAAAAGTGGCATAATACAACGCTACTGATTGCACAACAGTATTATCAAGAAGAGAAAAGAAGTAATACAGAAAATAAAGACCATTCTGTAAGGGAAAAAATAATAAATTTTAAGCGCTACCTATCATTAACGATGGATGCTAAACAGTCTGGAACTACTAAGCAGTTTAAACCATCAGTTTTCGTTTGTGATGTTTTAAACATTAAACCACTAACAAATGAACTTAATAAAATTGTTAGGCGGTTATGTTTTTTCAAATTATAGGAAGAAATCAAGTTAAAATAATGCCTTCAATTGCAGACAGCTATCAAGCTGTACTAAAAAACCGAAGGACTTAAAAGCACAATTTCACTCATATCAATTAAAGAAATTTCAAAGTAGTGATCAAAAATATCCATTACTCAACGGATATGTCCGAATTAAAACGAAAAAAAGGTCTTGGTCGCAAAGTAGTACGCTTATGCAATGCCAAACATGGAATTAATAAAGTGACATTATCTAGGTTTTTCGTTGATCTCGCCCCTAGCGAATGCAAAAAATATGTTGCTATACAATTTCTTACCGTGCTGTTTACTTTACTGAATCGTATTAAATCGAGTAGTTTAACAACTGTTTAACCTTATATGATCTTGTTCTAGTATTGAAATACATTTTTATGTTAATAAGTTAATGTTAGATATATGGCCTTATATAAATTTTCTATCTAGTTTGTTTTCTTTTGCTAGCTCTATGCGAGTGACTACTCTTAACTCAAGTTAGGTTCATGCATATTCAAATGATTATTTGTGATAGTTAATTAGCACACTAAACAAATTATTTATAAATTATTGTATTTCTACAACTGTCAAAGTACAAACTTCATGAAAGTGAAAAGTCAACCAAATGATATCTGTTATACATATTATTATTTCAAATATCTATTCAAGTAAGTAGATTTTTTTTCAAATATGTAATTCATTCACTATTAAGGACTTATTGACATTTTATTTACATATACCTGTCCCAAACTCCACTTAATACGTCGGCTCGATGTTTTGTTAGAGTTATTGTATAAGCAAGCTGCCTACACCGCACCGTCTGCTAAGTAAATAAGCTCATTTCAACAATCTTAACTGTAGCTGTATCTCATTGACTCCATTTGTCTTCTTCTTCTTATTGTAGGCCAGTGGCTTGCTATAACCACAAAGTGGTTCTTCATTTGTAATTCCATAAATGTTCCCAACTCTGTGACTAAATGTGTAGCAGAAACGACTTGACTTAAAGGTGCTGCGAAAACTCCAATCATCAACAAGATTGCTGAGATGATCTACACACTGAAGACCAGCTCTCCTCTTTAACACAAAGTAATCACTCCTCTGCAGTCTTGATGCAAATCAAGCTCAGCTGCATATGCTGCTCACTTCCAGAATAGTTGCAAACAATTCCAGTCAACCGGGATCGCTCTTCTTGTAACAGGCACCAATCCACCAGCTATCCAAACCGCTCTCCCTCTTTAACGAATTTAATTATTACAGGACAATTCAGACGTCCCACAGGAACACTGATGCTACCCAAGTCAAAATTCAAACCAGAAGCAGAAGTCCATTTGATTACAAGCTCGTCCAAGTCCAAACGTTTATTCACATACAGTATGCATCCAATTCCGGCCTAATTGTAGATGTATTCACCTGATACAGCAACTCATATGAAGTTCCGAATCAAAAGGATACCTAATATTGACTTATATGTAATTTATCCAAATCCTCTGCAAACATTATTATTCCATGAAGACTATTTAATTATTCTTAGTTATTCTCATTCTTCTTTGTACCATTTGTAGTCTTCTATATTTTACAGTTAGTTTTTTAAAATTCGTTTTTATCTTTGTTTCACTAATTTTAATTAAAGAGACCCATTAATACTACAACCAGATAATATACATCTTTTATTAAAGGGTCTTTATTATACAAAATTTACTTTTATTGCAAACATGTTTTATATTTTGGAAAAAAATCGTTGTTGTTTTAAATATTTCATTTTCCCCAGCAATAATTATTATAACATTTTTTTTACAAGCTACCACTTTTGGATACATTTCTATATTATATATTTTATTATGACATTTCAGAACTGACTTTTTCAAATAATCATTTGAGTGTGGCTTTCACTTTATTTATTCCTATTGTCATTTAATACAAATTAAGGTCTAAGCTCTGATGTTACCAAACAACTATCCCAACCAAATCAACTCATATGCTCGAACTTTTCTATTAAAATATTCACAACTTAACAGTAACTGTATCTAATCTTTCATTCATTAAACAAATCTCAAACATTTATGTTGTACTTTTAAGGCATAAATCCACTCTTGTATTTTTAATTACTAATTAAATTATTCTTCCAAAATAATTTCCTACCTAAAAATATTTTATAGATAATTATCAGTCTCAAGAAACTACCACTGCAATATATACAAATTTAAGTATCTGAAATAAGTAAAAACAACAATTGAGCTACCCCGACAAAAAAGAGAAGTGCCTCAATGCATCAATTGTCAAAGATATGAGCATACTAAGACATATTGCACGCGAAAACCAAGGTTTGTTAAATGCGGCATAGCCTACTCCACGAAAAATTGTGTCAAATAAAAGACGTTTCGGCCAAATGTGCACTTTGCAGTGAAGCACATCCTCCGAACTATAAGGATGTAAGATTTACCAAGAAATACGAAATTGTGAATTTTCCTCTCTGCAACCTGAAGAAGGTAGAACTCAAGTAAATTCAACTATCAAGTTAACGTAGGGGAAGGTCACTCTTGATGGCGTACTTCCCATGATGGCATACCACAGGTATCGGAATAAATCGGTTTTCGCGCCAACCCGCGGAGTTACGGGAGCGCACGATATCGCCCGACAGTTGTGGGTCGAATTTCAGCAGTGACGGATGTTTTCATGTGAAGTTATATAATAAGACAAAATTGGGCAAATGCTGAAATAATATTATTCAACTTTAAAATCAAAAATTTATTATGTTAGGTTCATTAAATTAGAATGCAAGCTTTTTCGATAACTATGGGATATAGACGTTATTTTGTTGTGATTATTTTAAATATAAGTTGTGGCTTTAATTTTTCTAATTTATTTTCCAGAAGTGTGACATTTTCCTATGATGGCAAACCTTGTAGTTTCTTATGATGGCATACCTATAAATTGGTATGCCATCATATTCATAACGGTACAATATTTACTTTTCTTTATGATTTTTTTAGATATGTCTCAAAATGAAGAAGGAATTCCTTCGAAAAGAGTTTAACAAGTTTAACTTTCTTGATAATGTTTTTATTAACTTTTTAAAAAATTTTAAACATATTCCTTAGAATATAAGGTATTATTTTATTTTTTTTAAACAGTTTTATATCCTTTTGTTTTTTAATAATAAAAATGTGCACACTGTAATAATAATTTTTCGTTTACGAGCATGTGTCTTTCACATTTTTGCATTTTACTGAAGTGTGCCTATGATGGCATACTTTGTGATTTTTCCTTTCCTATTTTTTATCAAGAAAATAATTTTTATATATTTCTTTAAGTTTTATAATTAATATTTAAGCAGTAACGAATATTTTGACATGATTGAATGGGTTAAAACCTTTGAACCAAAAAAGATATTAGGTGTTGAAAAAAAGGTGCAATCATAGGCGACCTTCGCCTAAGAACCAAACACAGGATCAGCTATATCATAACCCATGACGAACACAGGACATATAACTCTGCCTGTACAACATACGACATTTACTTTTGCCAACTTACAGAAAATTATGCTTGAACTAGCTTAAAATATTAAACAATTAAGATGGCAGTTTGGAATGTTAATGGTTTGGCCAAGCATGGTCAAGAGTTGCAGACAATTATTACTACACATGGATTAGATATAGTGATATCCGAAACTCACTTCACCAGCAGAAGTCATCTCCGTATACCAAGATTTACTATTTATAACACACAACATCCCGATGAAACTGCCTATGAACCCCATACCAGCATGAACACATACAAGCAACAAACGTGGTGGTTGAAGATTAGCTAAGACCAGTCACAGTTAGAGCTGTTTACTGCCCTCTTCGGCACGCGATAAGACAAGAGCATTTCTTTAACACGCTCGGGGAACGCATATCGCTGTGGTAACTATAATGCGAATCCAACACTGAGGCTCCAGGCTGACTACTACTAAAGGAGGGAAGCTATTAAAATCCATGAATCAATATCATTATAGTTATATTTCTACGGGGCAATGCACTTAATGGCCAACAGGTAGAAGAAAAACACCAGATCTAATTGATTTCTGTATCACAAAAAGTATAGCATAAAACTATTTCACTACTGAACAATGTCCCGGCCTCTGGTCTGATCATTCGCCAATAATAATCACATTAAATACACCTAGTCTACATAATAAAAGAACCGACTGGTATTTGCTTAAAGAACTAATTAACGAGTTAAAAATACAAGACAATACAGAAAACCTTGTTTTTTGTATGATTAACTTGATAAGAGGCTTCCACGGATGGGGCCCCCAATTAATCCCCTGCGAATTCCGGTTCAATGGGATTGCCGGGAACTGCCACTTAATAACCCTTGACTTGGGTTCAGTTAGTTGTTGGAGTGAAACAAGACTTAACAAACACGAGTATATTGAGTAACAACGATTACAAACGTCACTGATGGACCGATGGTATTTTACAAAAGCTTCAACTGTTGTGACACGCTTGGATTGGCCACGCGAAAATAGCGAATTGCGCGTAACCGTAACACAAAACAACCTGGAAACGTCTTTACCAGGGAGTTAGACCGAAACGCAAACTAGCACAAAGCATAACTGAACTTGCTTCCTCGAGACTCTGAATCTAACTAACTCTGAATTTACAACGAGGCGAACTCGCCAATTCAAGGAGGGGCAAGCTCAAACACTATTGGCTGAGGCGATCCTGCGTAGCCAATCGGAGCGTCGCACGTAGGAATAAATACTTATTCTAAAAATCTTAATGCTAAGCTCTCTCAATGAGGCAATTGAAAGAAATCCATAAACCCATGATTCCCAAATATGCTAAGTCGGCTTAAGTTCTATTAGAAAATGTATCCATCCGCTTAAAAGCCATTAAGGGAAGCTTACAAATTCCTTTCCAACATTAACAGAGGCAAACAAATACGGCAAGATGCAAACTTGACTTTACCACGACCTTTGAATGAGATAGAACAGTTATGAATTGAATTCCATGATTAATTATAAAAAAGGTTTTAATGCACGCATCTGTGTGAATCAAACATGCCGCCCCCGAAGTGCCGACTATGGCACGACGTGATTAAATCCCAAAATTAAACTGAAATCTGACACTACCAAATAATCAAATGCATAACAAGAACTAATGACAGATGATAATCCAAGAGCCTTACAGATAACTTACAACTAGCATGAATACAAGCAAATAAACAACTAAACCTAGCAAAATGTTCAATTAGCGAAAACTACCAACTAAGAGCAAAGTCAATGTTTATTGCCCTTGATCGCAATGATCGTCTTTGGGTAGGATGTACACATTACGCACCGAGCGTTTCAGGAGATTCCTCGGAATCGCGCACCTGCACCACACGCACAACACCATCCGCTCTGGATATGTGGCCGAGATGATTGCCAGTGGCCAACGGTAGCTTGGAGATGCCTCGTCGTGGACGAGTACCACGTCGCCCACCTGGGGGGCTAGAGACGTGCTGGAGGACTTCCACTTAGGCCGGCGCTGCAGGAGGTGGAGGTAGTCCCGGGACCAACGATCCCAAAACTGCTGAGACAGCCGCTGGACCAGCCCATAGCGGGCTGAGACGATTTTCCGGTATGCCCTGGAGTTGGGCTTGCGGAAACGAAGTCAGCTTCCGACCGATCAAGAAGTGGGCAGGAGTAAGGACTTCGGGGGAATGAGGCGTCGGTAGGGAGAACACAGAGTGGGCGGGAATTTAGTATCGCCTCCACTTGAGTCAGCATGGTGTAATACTCAACGAAAGTTAACTTTGCATTGCAAGATATTCGCCTTAAATAATATTTCAATGACTTTACCCCCGCTTCCCAGATGCCGCCAAAGTGCGGAGAGCGTGCCGGAATAAAATTCCACTTAATGTTATGTTTCGACAATTCTTCCCTTATGCATTGCTCACTAGAGCCTGACAGGATATTTTTTAATTCCGATAGCTGATTTCTGGCACCGGTGAAACAGGTAGCATTGTCAGAAAATATGTTGGAGGGTAAACCGCGTCTGGAGATGAATCTCCTCAACGATGCGATGAAAGCCTCCGTCGTGAGGTCTTCCACGAGTTCAAGATGAATAGCCTTCGTGCCAAACACACAAATAGGGCTACGTAAGCCTTTACTTCTTTCGCGCCTCGCCCGGATTTGTTTTTTATAAACACGGGACCCGCGTAATCTATCCCGCAATTGCTGAAAGGGGGAGAGGGTGTGACACGAGCTTCGGGTAGTGATCCCATCAAGTGTTCATTCATCTTAGGCTTGGCCCGGAAGCATATCACGCAATTGTGTATTACTTTACGTATTAGGTCTTTGGCCCTCACGATCCAAAACTTATCCCGCAATGAGGCTAGTAACACCGAGTGTCCACAATGCAAGAGCCGCAAATGCTCTTGCTTCACGATTAGCAACGACAAAGGGTGACTAGCTGGTAACAAAAGGGGATGTTTCTGATCAAAGCTTAGATTGGAGTTTTCTAGACGGCCGCCCACGCGCAGTAGGCCCTGATCGTCCAGAAATGGGTTTAGAGAAAGCAGCGCACTATTCTTCGGCAATGGCGCCTTTTTAGACAAAACTGCTATTTCTCCGGAAAAGACTTCCGCCTGTGCAATTTTTGATCAGGCGGCGAGTAGCGTCCTCCAATTCGTCAATGGCTGGAGGTCCCGACCAGCGCGTTTCGGTGTTTCTGTTTCTCGCGAGACGCAGGCAGTACGCGACTACGCGCTGTAATTTTGTAAAACTGGAATAGCGCCTGAAAAGTTCAAATTCTGGGACGCGATGGTGAAGAGTGGCCACTACTGGGCGCGACTCTTGGGCTGCTAGCTCACCCGAATCAATTTTAACGGGCTGGGGTTTTAAGTCCGCCTGTGACAAAAATTCTGGCCCGTGCCACCACAAGCGTGAGTTGAGTAACTCCTGGGGTAACATTCCCCTGCTAATTATATCGGACGGGTTGCAATTTGTACGCACGTGAAACCATTCTTCCCTATTGCTTAGTTCGTGAATCTCGGACACCCGGTTCGCGACGAACGTCTTCCAATTACTCGCATCCTTATTTATCCAGTGCAGAGTTATGGTGGAGTCCGACCAATAGTACACGCGGTCAAATTTAAATGCGGAGGAATCGAGTATAGTTTTAATCAAACGAGCCAACAGTAAGGCTGCGCAAAGCTCCAAACGAGGCAAGGATATTGTTTTTAATGGAGCGACCCTTGACTTAGCACAAAGCAAATGGTGGTGACATTACCGCGCGCGTCAACGCAACGTATATACACGGCGCACCCGTAGGCTACAGAACTCGCGTCCGCAAATCCGTGGAGATCTATCGAATTTATGTCATCGCAAATTACCCGTCTCGGAATTGCCAACGAGCCCAAAGAGCGTAATGAAGAATGGAGTTCGTCGTATCTGGAGCGCATCTCCATGGGCACCGTTTCGTCCCATGACAACTTCAACTGCCAAAGCCGTTGCACGAGAAGTTTCAAAGTTAGAACGCTTGGACCAAGTAGTCCCAAGGGATCGAATATTTGAGCCATACTAGAGAGTATAGCCCGCTTGGTAACTGATTTGCAACAGCTAGGGTTTACTCTGTAACTTAGCACGTCCCGCCGAGTATCCCAAAAAATGCCGAGAGTTTTCTCCGTGGCGTCTTCCGTCAAAGAAATGGGCTCCATGCTGCCGCGATCTACACCAATGGCGCTAGCTACTTCACTGTCGTTGGATGCCCACTTTCGCAATTCAAACCCGTACCCCGACAAAGCGCTACTAATTTCGAATTGCGTTTTTATGGCTTCCGCCCTATTTTCAAAACCAGTCAGTAGGTCATCTACATAAAAATCCCGGCTAATTCTTAATGAGGCCTCTGGAAGCGATGCTTCGATTTCCTGGGCGATTTGTATCAAGCACCTAGTTGCTAGGTACGAGGCTGATTTAGTACCGTAGGTGACCGTTAATAATTTGAAGCATTTTACCGCTGAGGTTTTGTCGTCACGCCATAAAATTAATTGGTATTGCGTCTGCGAGGGGTCCACGAGAATTTGCCTATACATTTTGGCGCAATCTGCTTTCAGCACGTACTTGAATTGCCTAAAGCGACAAAGAATTGCAAACAACGACTGCTGGACCACTGGGCCCTTATGTTGAAGGTCGTTAAGCGATACTCCGGAGGAGGACGCACAACTGCCGTCAAAAACAACGCGATGTTTGGTCGTTGAACTGTCCTCCTTTATGACTGGCAAATGTGGTAAATAAAACCTAGGATGAGAAGGCTCGCTTCGTCGTCCACCTTGCTCAAGTGACCAAGCGACTCGTATTCTTTGAGAAATGCGGAATACGCGGTTTTCAACTCGGGATTTTTTGACAATTTGTTTTCTAATGAATAGAAACGCTTTAACGCTATACCGCGCGAGTCTCCCAGCGATGGAGCATCTTTCCTGAAAGGTATGCTCACGATGAACCTACGCGGCTCCGACGACGCCCGTTTCGTAGTCGATTGAAAATGGTCTTCGCAAAATTTGTCATCAGCAGAGAGTCGGCCTGATGAACCGTAAGCCCCCTCGATTTCCCAAAATCTCTGAATGCCGTGCTCGATGCCGGCTACACTTAAATGAACTCTATTTGAAAGCATGAGCGCTCGATTTTCGATGTTCATGTTTCCGCCTAAAACCCAACCAAAAAGAGTTTTTGTTAAGAATGGCTTCTCTGGGCCCAATTTCACCTGTCCCTGACAGAGCACTTGCCAAAAGACATTCGCGCCTAATAAAAGATCAATCTTTCCCGGTGTATTACAATCTGAATCGGCTAGCACAATGTTTGGTGGGATCTTCAAATCCCTCAACGAGAAAGAAAGGGCCGGCAGAGGGTCCGTAATTTTGTCTAACACAATACAGCTCAAAATGTCCTCGTATTTCCCGTTACGGGAGCGGATTCGAACGTTTGCTCTGAATTCAGCGTTCAGAGCCCTGGCACCAACACCCGACAGTGAGGTGATATTACCTCGTTTCTCAATTTTCAAATTTTGACACAAGTCGGCGCTAACTAAGTTAAGTTGGGATCCGGGTCCAAAAGAGCTTTTGCCCGGGAAAATGACCCGGAGGATCCTTCTACGAATACGCTAACCGTGGACAATAAAACTTGCGCTGGCGCCGCGATTGCAGGACGGCTACAAGCTGCTGAAACGGATGCGACGGGTGCCTCGCTCGGGGAGACGGCCCCGACCTCCCGTGCGTCACTGCTGGATTCTGGCGGTCCAGGACGCGGCGACGAAGTATTTTCGTGCGCGTCGCGCTTTGGACGCAAACACAGTAAAGTATGGTGCTTTTTTCTGCATACGCGGCATCTCGACGATGTGCATTTTACCACGAAATGTCCGGGCTTGAGACAATTGTTGCATAATTTCAAACGACGCGCCTCTTCGATACGAGCGTTTACCGACAATTTTGAGAATGATTCGCAAGCGCTAATCGAATGATTACTATTTTTGCAAAAATCACAAGAGTGATTACCTTGCTCTCTGGCTACATGAGCGCGTGCATGACTTTTTTGCTCGGATCCCTGATTTCCCAAACTCGAACCTATTTTCGCAGCTTCCAGCGAACCTAATAAGTGACTTTTGCTCTCTAAAAAATCTAACAACTCTCGCAAAGTAGGAAATTGTCCGGCATGTTTGCATAATTCCCAGTCAGTCTGCATTGCTGAGCTGAGCTTCGAAACTATGATATGTATTAGTATGGTGTCGACTTTGGGTTCCCCGTACGCCTTTAAAATTTCCAAAATTCTAACTACACTATCGAGCAGCCTTTGAACAGACGAATGTGAATCCTTTTTTACGTTCTCTAAACTGAATAACGCATTTATGTTTGATTTTACGATCAGTTTCTTATTTTCAAATCGCTTGACTAGAATGTCCCAAGCAATGGTATAGTTATCGTTGGTAACTTTTAACGACGAGATTGAACTAGCAGCTTCTGCCTTAAGGGAAGAAATCAAATAGTAAAATTTCTGAACGTTGGTCAAATTAACGTTGTTATGAATAAGCGACGTAAAGGAGTCATGAAATTGAACCCAATTCTCGAATTTCCCCGAAAATGAAGGCAAATCTAAGGGTGGTAATCTTAATCCAGCGAGCTCTCCTGAAGGGCCACTTTGCAAAGAATTTTGACCTAGATTCGGTTTTATACCCGGACTGATCTTATTTTTTGATAAGAATTCCTCGACTGTGCTACTAATCTCGCTAAAATGAGTCATAAAAGAGTCGAATTCATTGAAAAGTTCATCAAAGTGTTCAGCGTCGGCCTCCATTAGGCCCTCCATTGACTTCTCATACTCATTCAACAAATTTTGGAAACAACTAAACTCTTTTGACAAGCTGCCGACCTCGTGAGCCTTCACGGGGCTGGACGAGGAAATTCTATGAAATAGAGTTTCGAAACGATCTACTTTGGCTTTTATGAATTTGCAACGAGTGATTAAAGCGCGAGTTTCCGACATGACCGCTGATGTCGAACGAGTTTCCACCATGACTGACACAAGCAAAAAACAACACTAAACGAAGGTGTAATGGAAAAGGACTTACTTTTGATTTGAGAACGTAGTAACTTCTTGACGAACAGAAAACCAACCCGCTGCCGATCGCTGCCGCTTGACGTGGGACCTGGACTCGGTGTAAGCTCTCGATGGTTGAATTTCCTGGTGTTGGCGAAGCTTCTTGACGCTCTCCGACGAAATGATGTTGGAGCGATTGCATCCACCAGCTACTGGAAACTTGTACACTCGCGTTTTTTAGCTTCTTCCACATCCGGCTCGAAGGACCAATGTTTTTTGTATGATTAACTTGATAAGAGGCTTCCACGGATGGGGCCCCCAATTAATCCCCTGCGAATTCCGGTTCAATGGGATTGCCGGGAACTGCCACTTAATAACCCTTGACTTGGGTTCAGTTAGTTGTTGGAGTGAAACAAGACTTAACAAACACGAGTATATTGAGTAACAACGATTACAAACGTCACTGATGGACCGATGGTATTTTACAAAAGCTTCAACTGTTGTGACACGCTTGGATTGGCCACGCGAAAATAGCGAATTGCGCGTAACCGTAACACAAAACAACCTGGAAACGTCTTTACCAGGGAGTTAGACCGAAACGCAAACTAGCACAAAGCATAACTGAACTTGCTTCCTCGAGACTCTGAATCTAACTAACTCTGAATTTACAACGAGGCGAACTCGCCAATTCAAGGAGGGGCAAGCTCAAACACTATTGGCTGAGGCGATCCTGCGTAGCCAATCGGAGCGTCGCACGTAGGAATAAATACTTATTCTAAAAATCCTAATGCTAAGCTCTCTCAATGAGGCAATTGAAAGAAATCCATAAACCCATGATTCCCAAATATGCTAAGTCGGCTTAAGTTCTATTAGAAAATGTATCCATCCGCTTAAAAGCCATTAAGGGAAGCTTATAAATTCCTTTCCAATATTAACAGAGGCAAACAAATACGGCAAGATGCAAATTTGACTTTACCACGACCTTTGAATGAGATAGAACAGTTATGAATTGAATTCCATGATTAATTATAAAAAAGGTTTTAATGCACGCATCTGTGTGAATCAAACAACCTTTCTCAAACAGAAGTTCGAGAATACTCTCTGTGGGGAGCTACTAAACGGCTAAACCGTCCACAATAAAATATCTCCAATCAGGAAATCTAACGGCAGTTGAGCCAAAGATGCGAAGAAAAATGCTTAGCCTTTCGCTGTACATCTTACAAATGTATTTAATAATAATAATAATAATAATAATAAACTCTATTGATGTGCAAAAAGTAAATACACCAGTAGAAAAAAAACAATTGATTGCAAAAGCACATCAACCACAAGACCAAATTCAATTTTGGTTAGCCCTATTCCTGCTCTATCATCTAAACCTTGAGAAAAAGAAGAACAAAATGACACAAAATGAATTCCTAACCCTAATACAAACCTTATAAAAACTAATGTTAACCTGTGACGACGACAAATGTAATGGTGAAAAGATTTAACGTTGAAAAGATGTACTTCTATTCAAATAAAAAAACAAACATCTCCAATCGGAACTAACGTCTACAGAAGAAGCCGAAATCCAGCAGCAGCTCGATGCTTCTAATCAAATGGCGCAACTGTAAAATATGACCTAAAGTCAAAGATAGCTTCAGGGTATGACCTCATCACAGGAAAGATCTTAAAAGAAGTGCTAAAAGGGTTTACAACTGATCCCAGCGAATGGAATAATTCCCAGTTCACTGAAAGGTAGCACAAATAATTACGGTACATAAAGCAGGAAAGCCCCCTGAAGAAGCAGCATCATACCGCTCTATCAGGTTGCTGCCGATTTTGTCCAAACTCTTTGAAAAGCTTTTATTCAAACGCATAAACACGCTACTTGAAAAATCTAAAGTGATACCGTATTATCAATTCGGATTCAGACAAAACATTCTACTGTTGAATAAATACGCAGGGTAGTGGAAACAATTTCGAGAGAAAAGAATGTTGCTCCTCGTCTTTCCTTGATATTGCACAAGCTTTTGGTAGTCTGCCACGCAGGGCTACTTTTGAAGATCAAACAAAAACTCCCACATATATATTATCAACTTTTAAGGTCATACCAACCACCCATAATACCTTGACAGCTACATATGCAGACGACACTGCCGTTCTAGCGTCACACGAAGATCCAGCGACTGCTTGCGAAGATTTACTAATTGATATAGTCATCAGTCATTACCCTTGTCTTATACCTGTTCTCTTCTAAACTATATGGGCCAGTACTTCCATCCATATTTTTAAGTTTTTTCTAAATTCCTATTGCAGTTTTGGCGTGAAAAAGAACAACGACTACAAAATCACAGGCTTCCACATTTATTGGTAGCATATGTTGTAGGGAGTCATTTATTATAAAACCCTGGGTACCATAAATTGTAAAGCAGTTTTTTTTCGTGCCCCTTTTCTCTACGTTACTATGAATTTAATTGCCCTTTGTATGCTACCTAACCCAGTTGTAAATGCACTCAATACAGCCTTTTCCGAGACTGCTTGTTCAACCTATAATTCTATTAGAATTAATTACTATATACTCTAGAAGAGGATATGCATACACATCAAAACATAAAAGCAATACACAGTGTCAGTTGTCAACAATGGAGTATATTTAAAATCAATGTCTAAGTGCTTAAGACAATTTTTACTCGCTTTGATACCGGCACAAAATACAAGTGTAAACCATTAATTATTTATCGACGCTAAGTAAAAGCAAACCCAGCGCAACACGTTTAAATTGCGTACCACAACTTCACTGGCGCCGGTCCAGTCTCCGCTCTTAAACTCGGGTAGACGTCCTGATTCAGCAGCTTGTCTGCTTCCAATCTCTCCGCACTGACTCTTTCAAGAGTGATGCAATCTTTCGTAATTCGCTATTACGCTTCTGGTTTTCCCAATTTTTCTGGAGCGTGCATTCTAAAGTAGGATTTATTTATAGTAACTGACCTTGATTTATTTTCCTGCAAGATAAACAGGAGATCAGCTCAATTGACTTCTTTGAAGCAGCAATTGCTTTGCCTGACTATGTAGACTGGTCGGGCCCTCCTTGTTGCTTCCTAGGTGATTCTATGCTGTCGACGCTGTATTTCAGCTCAAGAATCGCTAAACAGTGGTTGTTATTTCAAGCACGCCCCTGCGTACATTTATATTTCACTAGAAGGCTTCACTCGGCGTCCTATCGCTCGAACGACCGAACAGCGTCGCAATTAGCAGACGTCTGCTCCCCGCACAACCGTTCGCCTCCGAAACACTGTATCAAATAATTCGAATATTAGATGCACTTGATCAACATCTCAATTGACCTGCAACGAACGCTAAACCGAGCGGAAACTTAATTTAATTAACTCATACGTTTTTAATCTAGATTTTACAATATAAGAATACAGTCCAGTTTCACACTCACAGGTTAATTGTTAAATACCTCAGGTGAAACGATTCGGTCCATTACAGTGTTTACACCCCAGTGTAAATTGAGAAATTCCCGTTACACACTCTTCTATTGCTTGGTCCACTGTGCTACATGAGAAATTTCGATAAATTAAGTAACTACTCAATAATGCCTTATAAAAACAAAATATTGTAATTCAAGTATTGTCTTACCGTGTAGCAAAGTTTTTCTAGCTAGTATATGAGCCGGATGGGGTAAGTTGTCCGGAAGTGCACTGTCTAAACCAGAAGACCTATTTTGTGTAAATCTCTCAACTACATGACGTTTCACGTAAAGCAGTAAATAAAAATCAGAAATTGCTGTAACTCAATGTTTATTGACTCAATATATATTCAGCTTCAACAGAACATAAACCTTGCACAAGCGAAAATATTCGGGGCGAACAAAAAAAGTGGAGAATTTCACGACTCATATCAATTCAAATCAAATTATGAGACGTATAAACATATGATTTTGTGTATTTTGAGCGATGCAATTTTCATCTAAGTTTTTATTTTGGTATAATTATCGTGAATGTTAGGTTGATTTTATATTATTTTTATTGGTTTTATATGTGTACTTTTTATATATATTGCAATAGCTCACCAAGTAAACTATGCCTTAATTCATGTAATGTCTTAAGTATCAAATGATAACTGCTTTTAAATAGAGAGCTATTATTTTCAGGGTGGGTTCATGAAAATCTAGTTTGCTATCAATGATACTTAACGTCAAACTTGACTTTCAAAATTAATCAAACCAGGTAAACTGACAACTGTATCTCACATTGGCATTTACTACTATTCAAATCACCTATGTAAGTACTAACTAAACTTTATGTTATTACTTTCAAAATTGACAGTTATTCAAAATGCTTTTTCAACTTATCTTAACAAACCTTAATAGCTGCTCATGCTTTCACTGCAAACACCACTCACTACTGGATCCTGTCATCGATAGACTGCAGCACTCAATGTTCAATTCACAAACAGCAACCCCTTTGATGGTCCGTGACTCCTTTCAACTACTCTTGACCTGTCAAACCAACTGTTCAGATCCCTAATTCCAGTCCTAGCTCCTCCTGGATGTCACCGTCACACGATCTACCTCCTGGTAACCTCCTTCTGGCTCCTTCCGCTCAAATCAACTTGCTTGGTTCCAAAATCCTGTCCTGGTTACTCCTGGATGTCACTGTTCCTGCCGGATGCCACGGCTCCTTCTAGATGTCACCGTCACACGATCCAAGTCCTGGTAAGTTTCTATCCTTTTATAAATTCCAATTGTAACTTTGTTCCCCTTTTTGCAGATAATCTGATGTCTCAAGCAACGTCCACAGAACACCCAAATCAAATAATAAATTGTAAAACACCTCTTCTAATATCTTGCGTATGAATAAATCCAAATCCCCTCAACTAGTATAATTTCCTGTATTCTATATACAATTAACTGTATCTGTAGCTTCTCCTCTAACACTTGATGTCACAATATCTTTTCCATTTTAAATATTTCACTTTATTTTATCTCGTAGATTTGTTTTCAGCCTTTATTTAATTTGATATCACCAAAATTAGACAAATTAAGGCAGAGATTCTATTTTTTATTATTCTTAATGCACACTTCCTATTTTTTTCTAAATAATGCTATATACAGAATTTTCTTAACAAATAAATTTGTCAATGTTACCTTGGTTTATTTTTATAACTATTAAATACAACCATTCCAATAAATATAACAATATTAAATGATTCACAATGAAAAGAACCCTTGTATCTTTTACTTTCATTATTTATGTTCAAAACTTTATACCCATCAAGATTCAATTATTATAACTGTCCAACTTTATTAGTTCATTTCAAATATTTCTTTCATATGCTTTAATTTCCTGCATCATGTATCATAACAATATACACTGTTCTATTGGTAAAATTGAATTCGAGTAATTTGAGCAAAGACCAAATAGTTCTACGATTTCTTAGCAATGCCATACACGAGCGCACATTTCCAATAGCTAACGAAGATGGGGAAAAAACGAGGTACGGGAGCTAAAATTTCCATGTCAGATTCGATCACGTTAGAAATCAAAATTCACGCAAGAGACCTACTCGTCCGAATTCTTGTAGTACACTTCAATTCGTACAATGACCGTCAACGGGCAGGCATGAAAATCTTCGATACTCCATTGCAACCACTATAGAAATACCTACCAAAAGCAACTAAGCTAGCTTAAAATAACACGAGCATGCTACTACAGACACATTCCAGTTTTCTCTTAACAACCTGAAACAAATCATCCCCGCGATCAGTGAGTAAAAACCATTTACAATAAATGATATCATTAATACGAGGTATATATTATAGTTCGGCGTTTTAATGATCCACAAAACGGCTAGCCTATAAGAGAGAAATATTCAAGAGTAAATGGCGATCATGGATAAACCACAAGAGCCGTGGATAAACTGGCTAGAGTGCTGGAGGATTTTCCCCAGTTGACGACGTGAAATTGTACAAGCGAAAGCGGCCCTTGAACATTTTGGAGAGGTGCTTGCAAGCGTAGTTTGACAAGACACCCAAAACCGCTTACGAATCTGTCTTGCAAGTGCTTTACGTTGTGAACGATCACAAGGGAAACATGGTGAACAGGGCAATAAAAGGCCTAAGATAACACCAAAGCGTCACCCTATGTGCAGAGGCAAAACCAGATTGACCTACCAGGCTGGAGAGCGATAAGAGGTGAGTTTTACTTCTGAAATACGTTTGAATCCGAGCATAATCAGAAGGATTTCGCCGACTACATACATAACACATTGATGCTGAACGAAACTTTCCAAAATATCTAATTATTTAAAATCCACATGTAGTGATTATTTTAAAAATTCCACACGGGTAGCAGAATATGGTCACAGGAAATCACTCCCTCTATTCAAACAATTATTTACAAAAAATCACTAACTTTTCCAAAAAAGAGCGGCGAAAGATGAATTTTGCTTCTGAAATACTTTTGAATCCTAGTATAACCAGACATTAATATTGATCGAAGCTTTCCAAAATATTTCAAATTCAAATTTACATGTAGTTAGTTTTTCCAAAATTCCACACGAGCACCAGAAGACATCTACCTATCAATTGTTAGATCATCTTTAAGTTCTGTCGTCATTTAAATTTTGGGCTCGATCCGGCCCTGCCTGTCCTCTGCTTTGCAGCGCATTTTAGGCATTTGTACCTCGCTGTCCGTTTATCGGTTAAAATTAATTCAGATAGTCACGTTTCGTTAGCAGAATTCCATTTTTAAATTCACCCTCTGTTCTTTGTTGCCTGCAAGGCGGATGCAGATTATCTTTTCCCAGTATTTCGCTAGTCCGAGAGATTTAACCTTCGAGTTCCGTGTGAATTTTCCAGTCAGCTGTCCTGCGATTCTGATGAAATTTTCCGTTACCTTTCTTCGTGTTCGCATATGCAAGAGAAAGATGCATATAGCACGCGTTGGTGGCCGTTGGTTTTGGCCGCAGTTTGAAATTCAGTCCCGACCCGATCTTGAAGTATACAGCACGTGTTCTAAGATCGCACCCCCTGACGGCTTCGCGTGATGCAGCCGTTGGGGGTGGCTTTGTTCTCGTTTCCGTCTTCTACGTTAATTTATGTGTTTCGTTATTGTTGGTGCCTTATGAAGGAGTCGTATGCTATCGGTACGAGGGAATATCAATTATTTGATGCAGCAAACAACAGCCGTGTGGAATTAAAGTGAAGCAAGTTTTAGTTAAACGTGATCGGAGTTCTTTATCGTCGGAGGATTGCGAGATCGTCTGAGTTGTCGCCATGGGCGGATTTGTTTACGGACTCCTAACCAGACCATCGTTAACTAAGTGTGACGTGTATCGTTCTCGCATGTCGAGGGCTTTGCCCATTACCGCTACGTACGTCGTCTACCCGTCGAGGGGATTATGACTGCATTCTACCGACCCCGTTTGCTGTCGTTACCATCTTTAATATCGAGGCTGAGTTCCGCATTCCATCTACTCTGGGATTCCCCGTTCCCGTTCTCGTTCATTTATTCAGCATCTTAAGGCAGGTGCTTGGAAGGCAAAACACCCTACCGCGCCGACCGTCGATTACAGCCAGCTGAACTTCTACAAGGTAAACCATGCTTGTATTTTATGAAACTGTCGTGTATAACCTAGTGTTCTTTTCGTCAACGTTTTGTGTAATTACCGTGCCTACTACATAGTGTTCATTTCGTCAAAAAGTGTTGAACATTCCGGTTAATATTACTGCTATAGTTAGCATTGTTGATTTCAAGGTCATGTCTGTACAGTAAAGTTTATTGTTGTTCGTATTGAAGTAACTTGTAACGTAAATTAGTAACTAACCCCTTTGATTATTTTTCTTGTAACTAGTCAAACATTTCGTGTCCATTGTTACCTGCTTATTTTATTTATTATTTGAATAGAGCTCATTGTTAAGTACTGATGTCTTTGATTTGTGTTGACTATATCCTTTTCAGTTAGTTGTAAAGGAGTTCAGCAGCTGCTTCAGGAAGTTGTTTCGTCAAGGTAAGTCATTGCCGTAGCGTGTTAGCCGAACCAAACTATGCCGAGTTGTTAGTGGGAATTGAGCCCACACTTCTCCATTCAAGTGGGTTCGATTTAGTTAGTTAGAATGGAGTGGCGTCTTACATTTACCATCATTTCACCCTTTTGTGCCGAAGTACTGCCCTGACTTTCATGTAGTGTTTTTACCACGACCCTTTTCCTTTGAGCAACCAATAGCCGGTGAGATTTTGTTACAACCATCTCGTAACGAGAGTCAGGGCTTGCTTTTCGGCGTATTCCCGATTTCGTCGTCGTTTATAGTTCTTTTGCGGTTAACTATCTGGTCCCCAAGCGTATAAGTTTGTGTGGCACGCTTGAAGGGTTGGAGGTTAGGCCGTAGTTACCGTTTTGTACTGTAACACAATCTACTGAATATGGCAACAGGAAATCGCTCCCACTACACTGGTAATCTTTTGCAAAGATCAACATTTTCTTAGCCCAAATGCACATCCCGGTACCAATATCGTTCTATTCTTTCCTCACCTATTGCACAATTTTGTCTTTATCTGTTATTATATCACCATTTCGATTCTTAATTTATCTTAGTTTGATTGAGGTATTTGTGAAGCTTTTGATTAGCACTACTACTTTCCTCTAGTATATTTCCAAATTCCTTTCATGATTTTTGTTTAGTTTCTTTGAACATCGTCTTGACTTTATAGTTCTCGTATATAAGTATATATTCTTGTTTGTAAATATATCTATTTCCAAAACTATCTCTTTTGTCTTACTTCCTTTTTGACAATTTGATTGCATCAAGCAGTTTGCCGTACACTTTTCTTCAACTACAGCCGCATACTTTTCTTGTTGGTTTCATTATTCTCTCTTTGAATATTGTAGACCTGTCGTATATATATCAGTTCTTTATTTTAGTTCCATAATTCCTGGTAGTCTTTCCTTATCTGTAAATGAGTCTTAATTCGCCTTAATTGTATGATTAAATTTCTAATTTGAGACAGACTCTAGTCGATAATGCACGCTAGCGATTTCATAGCTGCTTTTAACTGTTATATCTGTGACGTTTTTCTGTCAGTTTATTGTACAAGCACTATCTATTATTAACGTCAAATGCCTTAAATTAGTTAAATAACATTAGTTAATCAAGTTTTATAGGTCATATGTTATGTACACAAAAAAGGAGTATGAAATATGACTGCTTCCCACTTCTGTAGTAAATTCGTACAATGCAAACAATGTTATTTCCAATATTTGCTAGGTTAAACTAAAAATCTCTAAATCTATTGTGCTTTAATTATTTAATTTAAGTAATCAAAATAGGACAGAAACGGAATTAGCGCCTCCATTTAAATATTCCCTGATGCTGAAATTCCCTGAAAGGCGAATTAAAACTTCAGGGATTATCTTGTAGTTGATAGACATATCACATAATTGCCCCCTAATTTGTCCATGTAAGAGCGAAGGCTGCGTCAGCGGCGTTATGATAATCCGCATAACGGGCGCCTTTTCCATGAATGTGGAACTAGGCAAATTAGCCCACCATCGCGTGCACTTCGGCCCATATTACCCTAATTATTTTTCTAATCTCCAGAATTAAGAGCAGGCAAGGCTGCCGTGCCAGAACCGAGATGACAAGATAGCGGTGACAAACTACATAATAATTCTATTAGAAACAAATAAGGTAATTGGGTAATTAGCCCTAATTACCGCTGTTTGCTCAGCAATTACGTCCTCGACCCGGCAGCAGCAAAAAAACACTAGAAGTTTTAATAATCACCCCCGGATGAGGGACATAGTGGATATAAAGCAGCGTTTCTTAAACAAATTTGTATTCAAAATTAAACGTCTATTGTAACAGAAGGAAGCCTAGACAAATAATTAAATTCGATCTTAACTCAACTTCGATTTTGTAATCTGCCACCTGGCGTTGAATGTTCTATTAGTCAAATTTTTTTAAATAAGAATTACTGCTTTTGTCGCCGTTCGGCAATTGCAGTTTTAACCATGGTAAGTAACACTCCTTTGTTGTTCTCTGATATAAATGTGTGCTAGTGCCGATTTTCAGGTCTAGAAGTTGCCTTGAAAAGGTATAAGCTCTGAAATAAAAAATGAGGAAAATAAAGGAATCAGGCACAGCCGCCCCAATAAACAATTATTTCGGAATTGGGCGAATTTTCTCGTCAACTGTCAGGCTTCCGTGGGACAGGTGTCTTCATTACCCATGCTGCGTTTCGGCAGCACGCAAAGGTCAGCATCGCACGCAATTGATCAGATGTCACCGATAGATTAGGATAATTTGGAAACACACACGTGCGGAATTACCAATTACTGCGCCTCCTTCGCCGTAATCGAATTCTTGAGGCCATGTGCGCCGGTTTCCACCATAAATTACCACTCCCGTGACGTGTGAGCTGCTGGAGTCGTGGGGTTGATCCTGGAGCTCCTTCGGTCCCGCTCTCGGCCTGATAATGTCGTAAATATGCGGTAAAGAACACTGCTGCAGCCGGTCGGTGAAGGTACGGTCAATAAAACCACAATCGTTGCCTTTCATCGACTCGTTCATCAATAATAAACACCGACCTTACGGAAGCCGCAGCATTTCACGAACAATGAGTGCCCATGCAACCCTTACGCTCGCACAAAGGGCAGCGGGCTCCTTACGCACCCCACGTATTATTTGCAGTTGTTAAGAGTGGAATGTAAACTGTTGGGGTTGGTCGATAAACAAGGCGGTCGAACCAGATACAAATAGCAAGAGTCATCGTGTAGAGGGCACTTTATCCAGAGTGTAAAGCACGTATAGTTATCTCAACTTCGAACTGGTTGGTTGTTAACTGCATTCAATTTAAAATGTGTATGCTTCTCTATCAGTTGTTCATCCCTTAGTGTATAACAATTTTGTCTCCTTAATTTGAAAAGGCTGAAATGTATATTCCCTTTTTTTCTCTTTCTTCAGACTGTTGATTTGGATTATGAATTAAATTAAGGCTAGACATTTTAAACTATTGTATTTTTGTACTTACATTATTAATGGATATTAAATGTGATCACTACATCATCACTACTTTTCCAACAAAGCTTTATCAAGTTATCATACTTTTAACTTTCGTATTAATAGTCCCCAACTACAATAACTTACATTTTCATTATTGTTTACTATTAGCCATGGGAAACGTTAAAATGCAGGAAACAGTCGTTCAATCAAATTTGTAATTACACAAAGTTGAAGCACACCTATGTATGCGCTCTTCTTTTCGATCAGCTTTAAACTAGTTATTTTGTAATGTTTTTGGGTTTCTGCATCGGTGGCAAAACAAATCATATATAGAAGAAAGAGTTTGAAGCGCACTCACACTTTAACATTATTTACGTCTTTTTCTCTAGTAGTTCTTAACCTACGTAAATTTTCTTAATTTGTTCCTTGACAAAATTGTGACCTCGCTGAGCAGTTCTTTCCTCTGATTAGTTTTGAACTAGTTAATTTGAATGCTTTATGTTTAACTGTATCAGTTGAGAGAAGAATTCATATGAATAAAGCACAAGACAGACTTTAAAGCACATGCTTCTCTTAACAACAGTCATTCTTAAAGCCTCTTCTTCTTTAGTATAGTTACGGCGATGATCAATATGGAAACGACTTGTCACTTTCATGGTGAAGATTTGAAGCGTGTTTGATTAGTTTGAACTAGTTATTCTGTAATATTTTTAACATTCTGAATCGATGATACAAAGCATTTGTATTCATAACGAAAAAGACAGAATTTGAAGCATAGTCACACATTCACATGCTTATGTTAGCCTCAGTCATCTTTAAAGTTTTCTCTGCTAAATCTATCATTAAGATTTGCTGTTCTTTCACATCTTTCATCGTTCACAGTTTGAAGCACACCTCAATTGTCAATTCTTCTCTTCTATTAGTTTTGAAGTAGTTCATTTGAAAGCTATATGTCTATCTGTATCAGTTGTGGAAAGAATTCATTTGAAGAAGACAGAAGAGAGACTTTAAAGCCCACTCACCTTTCCACTCATAAAGGCCCTTCTTCTCTAGTAGTTACGACGATGATAAATATGGAAACATTTTGCGATTTCCAATGCTTTAATTGTGAAGAATGAAGGTACGCCTAACTAGTTATTTTGAACTCGTTTTGTTTTTTTGTCCCAGTAGTGGAAAGAATTCATATATAGACAAGATAAGACAGAGTTTGAAGCATATTCACACTTCCGTATCCTTATGTTAACAACAGCCATTCTTAAAGTTTCTTCTTCTCTAGTAGTTACGGTGATGATCAACATGCAAACGACTTGCTGTTTTTTCAAATCTTTAATTGTGCAGAATTTGAAGGACCGTATGTAAGCGTTCTTCTCTCCGTTAGTTTTAAACTACTTAGTTTGAAAACGTTATATCTAAATATTGGTATCAGTGAGGGAAGAATTCACATCTTTCTTTATTCGCGTGAGAAGTATCTATCATATTAACAATACAATTATATTGACATATAATAACTAATATAAAATATGAAGAAGATAGAGGGGAAACTTTAAAACACACTCGCACTTTGACGTGCTTCTTCCGTTAACCTCGACCATTCTTATAGGCTCTTCTTCTCTGGTAGTAATGGCGATGATCAATATGGAGACCACTCTCGACTTTCAATTTTTTCATTGTAGAGAGTTGAAGCACACCTAGGTATCTGTTTTCGTCTCTGATTCGTTTGAACTAGCTATTTAGAAATATTTTTGTCTTTCTGCATCAGTAGCGGAAAGAATTCATATGCCGAAACGAGAACATAGTTTGAGACACACGTACAGTTTCACATGCTTATATTACCTACAGTAATTCTTAATGTTTCTTCTTCATTAGTAGTTACGGTGGTGATCAGTATGCAAACGTTTTACTGTTCTTGCAAATTTTTGCAAAGTTTCAAGGCAACTTAAAATTTTGAACTGGTAATTTTACTATTTTTGTGTTTTTTATATTTGAGAGAAGAACTCAAATGCAGAAAATAAGAGGCACACTCACATTTACACGCGCATGTTCAAACTAGAGCCATTTATGAAGTATCTTCTTTTTGAGCAGGCGCGTAGGAGCCGCGGGGGCCACGGGGGCCGATGGCCCCCTCAAATAATTTTCAGAAGGGCCTGGCCCCCTCAAAAATGTTTTTTTCCAGTTTCATCATAATTTATAATTTTACCTATTTCTTATAACCGCTAACACGAACATCATATAAACTTGAATTGTAATGAAAAACCCGCCGTCTGTAAATGGTCTTATTTTTTATCGCCGCTGAGAGCGATATTAAATTTCATTATTCCACTTGCCAAATCGAAAAATCCAGTGGCGTAGAACTAAGAGGTACTACAGGTTTTGTAGATTTAAACAAAGTTGACTGATTAACTGCAACCACTGGCTCCATACGTCCATTGCAGTAACCATCGTTTAAATCTAGCATTACAATATGCAGTAAGGGCGGTGGTATTTTTGAGAGATACCATGCAATGGCTAAATGATGTTGGAGTGGTGGTAAGGGACTCCCCAAAAAGAATGGCGGATTTTACAGAACTCTGCAAAGAAAAAACATTGAATTTGGAAAACCCCGCCCGTTTTGTCCTACAAGATGGTCTGTGCAGTTGCCAGCTATAGGCTAAGTAATACCATAAAACATATCCCATTTTTGTTAGAAGAGTTTCAGTTATTCTCACAATCGAAACAACCAATAGCAGGTACAGCAAGTGGTTTACTGGAAAAAACTCAAAAGGCAATTAATTACTTTGTACTGTTAGTTTGTAATAGTTATTTACCTAACAAGTTCTGGAAGGTAATTTTCCCGAATGAGCACTTTGTTTGCAGCACGACCGAAGGGAGTGATGCATGCAGTGCGAATTCGGGAAAATTCTTCCCGAAAAAGTTAGGTACAATGTTATTGGTAACCAATAACTGAAAATATTTTAAAAAATAAAAAAAATATTATATAGTGTTTTACAACTTTACTGAGTTGACACCACAAATCACTAAACTTTTATACGTATTCTAGGCATCTGTTAGCTTTTGTCGACATTTACAGCGCCTCTGATGTTTGGAAGCGCAATTAAACCAACGAACGGCAATTATAAAAATTTACAAAGAACATACAATTGCCCTAGTTTTTGTTGGAAAGTAAAAAGCACCGCAGTGCTGGAAAAGTAACTTTCGGCTCATCGGGAATGACCGGGAAATGCGAATTTTGAAGTCATGAGTACAAAAAATAATTTTTGAACCTACCGAACCATTAAGTGTAGTTTTACAAAAGAAAACTATGACTTTCTCTGGATTTTAGAGCGCAGTTAATTTCGTTTTGAATCAGTTGGAGAGCATAAGAAACGAGAAATCTTTCGAAGATATATGGATAAAAGTAGAAAAAGAACAATTCCTAAATAAATATATTACAGCGCCGCATCTGTTCCTGGACATAATTTTGAAACAGCCAAAGACATGTGTCTAGTTACATACTTCGAAGCCTGTGATACTATAATAAATGAAATTAAAAAACGGTTGAATCATGCTGGATATCAACAATTAATGCTAATGGAACAAATTATTTTAAACAAGTTTGAAGATAGCACGGAAACTCGCAATTTATTAAATAAGCTTGGAATTGTGCTCAAATATCCTACCCCGTTTAGCTTTCGAGGTTCGGTTAAGCGTGGGTTTTATGTCTGAATCTCGTGGTGCCCATTTATTTTGTAACACCCTATATATACCGTCACGCTTGCCCTGTGGTGTACCGTTTCTAGGACACGCCCATCTCTCTGAGCGTATCAAGCCGTGGTCTTTAGCCTGTTTTGTAAGATTTCCAGGGTAAGTGGTGACAATTTCTGGACTTGTAGAAGCAAAGGGGCACTCCCCCACCTTAGAGTATCTTTAGAATCATTTGATACCGTAACAACCCTTTTTATTTTTTGAAAACTAGTTTGTATATTCCTATATTCATTTAAATTTCCTTATTCATGTGTATTCTTTGTTATGTGAAAATCTGATAATAAACAAAACGTTGTTCATTGTTAATTTTTTTGTGGTACAGTGTTTTTTTAAATAGTACTTATTAAGTAACCATGACTAAAATATACTATTATAGTATTAAACTATAAATTGATAAGGTAGGAAATCAGAAATATTATAGCTCGTATTAATGGATCAAGTTAGAAGTATAAGCTTTTATTGAAATTAGAGTGGCCCCCGCAGTCTAGAAAACGCTCCTACGCGCCTGTTTTTGAGTAATGATGCTAATAATCAGCGAATTTTTAAATGTAAAGGGTTTCAAATAAGTCGTTGTATCCATTCTACTCTCTGACTAGGTTGAAACTAGTTATTTTGAACTCGTGTCTTTTGGTATCAGTTATGGGAGAATGCATATGAGGAGCACTAAAGATATAGTTTGAAGCATATACTTCCAGGTGCTATGATAGCCATAAAACAATCTTAAAGGCTATTTTTCTCTACGATTTGCGACTTTAAAATTCTTCATTGTGAAGAGATGAAGCATACCTAAGTATCCATTTTCTCTCAGATTGGTTTTGAACTAGTTAATTTAAAAGCTTGATATCTGTCTGTATCAGTTGAGAGAAGAACTCACATGAAGAAGATAAAAGACACACTTTAAAGCACACTCGCACTTCCACAAGCTTCTATTAGTTACAACCACTATAAAAGCTGGTTCTTCTCGAGTAGTTCCTGTAATGATCAAAATGGAAACGAATTCATGTTCTTTCATAATCTTCTTGTGAAGAAATGAAGCATACCTAAGTACCTATTTTTTTCTCTAATTAGTTTTGTAATGGTATTTTTATTTAGCCCTATACTCCACTTTACTGTGAATTTAAGTTGACCTTTGTTTGGTAATTAACCCAGTCGTAGAAGCACCTCAGTGCAGCTAAGGGAAATGTCAATATAGTTAGTTCCGGCCTGCCTGTTATCACCTATAATTCATACATGCAAATCCTGCCAGAAATAAAAACCAAACAGTTTACATGAAAAAACATATACTCTGGAAAAGAACATACACACCTGAAAACATATCAAAAGGGTACACAATGGTAATATAAAAATGTTATGTACACTATCAACAATAGCTAAGAAATTTCCACGAGCATAATGCTGAATCTATAGGCTTAAATACACTCCTTAAGTGGAAGTGGTGTGATTGTCAATACGCAGCGTTAATTCAAAAAGTCAACAGTGCTAACAATGTTTAAATTTCACACACAAATTCACTTAACACGGCTCTGCCTTCGGTAACTTGAAATCAGGCTGACGCGATATGTCAACAGGATGATGCAAGCGCTCCAAGGATGATGTAACTCGCTTCAAATTTTCTCGGTTTCCTGGACCAGGCATTCAATCGTGGGAATTATTTATAGGAACTAACCTTGCATTATAGTTGCTACAAGTGATCCCGTACATTTACAAGGTCGTTGCTTCTATGAAGCTAGAAGAGCGGCTTCCGGCTATGAAGAATTATCGGTACCTTGTTTTTGATTCCAAGGTAGTTATCTGCTCTCGAGGCTGTATTTCGACTCAAAAATAACGAGCCGTCGACTGCTATTAACGCAGGCATACATAAACTATCAATCGCACAATGCTTTCCTTGGCGTCCATTTTTGCCGCAACGACTGAATCAGCTGATTTGCACTTAAATGTATATTTCACTTAACTTTAACCTTAACCTAAACATTATAATATGTAGGATACAATATAGTTCCACACTAGCGGGATAATTGTTAAATATAAAGGTGGCACGAACTAGCCCGTTGCAGGTTGAACTAGTTATTTTAAAATCTTTTTGTCTTCTGAGCTAGTGATGAGAAGAATTCATTATATGCAGAAAATAAAAGACAGAGTTTGAAAGATGCTCAACCTTCCGCATGCGTATATGAGCCATAACCATTCTTAAAGAGTTTTCTTCTCCAGTAGTTACGTGGGTGGTCGGCATGCAAACGACTTGCTGTTCTTTCAAATCATTTATGTGTAGAATGTAAATCGCACCGTAGGTACCCAGTTTTCTTTCCGGCTAGTTTCGAACTAGTTAATTTGAAAACCATATGTCTAGCTGCATCAGTTCAGGAAAGAATTCACATGAAGAGAACAGCAGACAGCACCCTTGAACTTCCACATGCTTCTTTCAGGGTACTTCAAAGTACTTTTTCCATAGTAATTACGGCGATGATCAATATGGAAACGACGTGCGATTTTCAAATCTTGCATTATGAAGTGTTGACATGCACCTAAGTACCTATTATCGTGTTTGATTAGTTTGAACCAATTATTTTGAAATATTTTTGTCTTTCGCACCAGTGGCAAAAAATGCATATGCAGAAAAGAAGAGACATAGTTTGAAGCATATATACATTTCCGCATGCTTATATTCTCCACAACCGTCCTGAAACTTTTTTCTTCTAGTAGTTACGTACGTGATCAGTATGCAGACGACTTACTATTATTTCAAATCTTTCATTGTGCAGAGTTTGAAGCATATCGTAAGTATACATTCTTTTTTCTGATTACTTTTGAACTAGTTAATTTGAAAGCGTTCTATCTATCTGTATCAGTTGAAAAGAGAATTAATATGAAGAAAACAGACGTTAAAGCACAGTCGTACTTTCACGTGCTTCTGTCAGCCACAGCTATTCTTCAAGGCCCTTCTTTTCTAATAATTTCGACGATTATCAATAAGGTAACGACTTGCGACTTTCGAATCTTTCATTGCGAACAGTTGAAGCACAGTTAGGTATTTATTCTAGTGTCTGATTTTTAAGCAAGTTATTTTAAAATGTGTCTGTTTCTGCACTAGTAATGAGAGAAATTCTTACACATAAAAAGAGATTAAAGTTTAAAGCATACGCACACTTTCGTATGAATATGTTAGCCACAGCCATCCTTATTTATTTTTCTTCTTCAGCAGTCATGGTGATGACCTGCATGCAAACAACTTGCTGTTATTTCAATTCTTTCATTGTGCATAGTTTGAAGCACACCTTAAGTATTCATTCTTTTCTTTGATTAAACACTGAAATATTTGTCTATCTGCATCAGTAGAGAGAAGTATTCGTATGAGGACAGAAGACTGACTTTAAAGGACGGTTGCACTTCTACATTCTTCTGTTAGCCACAATCACTCTGAAAGTTCTTTCTTCTCTAGTAGATACGGTGACGATCAATATGAAAAAGACATTTGACATTAAAATCCTTTATTCTGAAGAGTTGAGACACACCCAGTTATCTATTTTTCCCTTTGATTAGTTTCGAAATTGTTATTTTCAAATCGCAGCAGGCAAACGGCATTCTGTTCTTTCAAGTCTTTCATTGTGAGGAACTTGAGCACACCTAGGTATTCATTTATTCCTCTAATTGCTTTGAACTAGTTGCTGGTCTTCCTATATTAGTGGTGGGAACAATTCATATGCAAAAAAAATAAGACAGAGTTCGTTGCACACTCACATTTTCAGTTTCTTACGTTAGCTACAGCAGTTTCTTTTTCTTTAGTAATTACGGTCATTATGCAACAATGTAGGGTTACTTCAAATCCTTTATTGTTCAGAGTCATTAGTTATTTAAAAATCTTTCTGCCTTTAAGCATCAAGGTTTTATGCAGACTCACACTTTCACATGAAAATGTTGCTCCAGCTGTTTTTAAAATTTCTTCTTCTCTGGTAGTTATGGTGATGATCAGTGTGATAACGACTTACGGTCCTTTCAAATCTTTCATTGTGCAAAGTGTGAAGCGCAAGTAAGTATCTATTGTTCTATCTAAGTAGTTTTGAACTAGTTATTTTGAAATCTGTTTGCTTTTCTACATCAGTGCTGAGAAAAATTTATACGTAGAAGGAAGAAGACAGATTTTGAAACATATGCACACTAGCACATATTTGAGTTAACTATATCCATTCTTAAAGTTTCTTCTTCTCTAGTAGTTACAATGATGATCAGTACGCAAACGACTTGCTGCTCCTTCAAATCTTTCATTGCGAAGAGCTTGAAATACACATAAGTATCCGTTATTTTATCTGATTAGTCCTGAACTAGTTTTTTGTCTTCCTGTATTAATGGTAGAAATAATTTATATGCAGAAAAGTTTCTTCTTCTTTAGTACTGACAATGATATGCTGTTCTTTCAAATATTTTATTGTGCAGAGTTTAAGGCTCATCTAAGAACCCATTCTTCTCTCTGATTAGTTTGAAATAACTAGTTTGAAATCTTTTGTCTTTCTGTATGAGTAGTGGGAAGTGTTTATATGCAGAACAGGGAAGACAGTGTATAAAGCACACTCACACTTTTACATGTTTATGTTAACTGCAACCATTTGTGTCTTTTTCTCTAGAAATTACGGCAAAGAGAAATATGCAAAAGACTTACGGTTCTTTCAAATATTTCGCTGTGAAGTTTTTTAAGCACGTTTAAGTATCTCTTCTTCTCTCTGATTAATTTTAAACTAGCTAATTTAAAAGCTGTTTGTGTTTCTATATCAGTTGTTGAAAGATTTCGTATGCAAAGGACAGATTTTAAAGCACCTAGGTGTCCATTCCTCTCTCTAATTAGTTTTGTACTAATTATTTTGAAGTCTCTTCCTCTACCTATATCGGTTGTAGAAAAAAATTGTAGATAGGTGGCATAGAATACAAAAGACATAGTTTGAGGCACACTATCAGTCTCACATGCTTGTGTTAGCTAAAGTAATTCTTAAAGTTTCTTCTGCTCTAGCAGTTACTATGACAGTCAGTGTGGAATGTGCAAGCGTTGTTCTTTGAAATTTTCATTGTGTAGATTTTGAAGTACATTCATTTACATTTTGTACTATCTCATTATCATTAGTGTTTAGCTACAGTCATTATTGAATACCTATATTTCTATTCTTCTTGTTATTGTTTCATACGCGCTTCTAAAGCGACTATGTCTTCTCCTTTTTTCATTTTAGGTCTCAAATTACGAGCAGTTCCTTGAAAAAAAAGCAACTAAAGATGAAATTAAATCAAGTCTAATAACTAATATAGTTAAATCAAATAAATTTAATTAAGCTTCTATGGTAAACAACTGATTTACATACTGTTTGAGGCTTTCGCGGTTACTCGAATAATTCTTCTTAATATAGAATTTTGGCTTAGATCGCGTAGTATTTGTATATGAACACCCAGCATTTTCTGGCTTAATGTGACTTGCACCTTGTGAAGTCGAGCAAAAACCCGCGCGATGGTCATGCTCTTTGGTGGCTCGTGTTGTTTGAATATCTTGAGAACGAGGATACTTAGGCAGATTTGGCCGTTTTGCTGTTTGTGCATCCATATTCACTAACGTTTCGCAACTTTTACTCTAATGACGCAAGCTGCAAAGTCTTGCGAAACGTTAGTGAATATGGATGCACAAACAGCAAAAAGGGCAAATCTGCCTAAGCATGATCGTTCTCAAGATACTCAAACAACACGAGCCACCAAAGAGCATGACCATAGCGCGGGTTTTTGCTCGAATTCACAAGGTGCAAGGCACATTAAGCCAGAGAATGCTGGGTGTTCATCTACAAATACTACGCGGTCTAAGCCGAAATTTTATCTTAAGAAGAAAAACAACTAATTTCTCCATTTCTTCTCTGTTTTCTTCTCCCTTTACTATGGTATTTCTGAAATATGTCTTTCGTTTTCTTGCATAATTTTTTTGTTAGTTAACATCTTGCATTCCAGTTTGTTATTCAGTGATAGGTCTATTTTCCCTCTGCAGATAATAGAAACTGATCTACGACTTTTTTCGCGGCTTCTCTGATTTGTCATAACTTTGAACCGCTTTTGCCAGATCTTATGCCTTCGGATTCGAGTATGGACCTGTCTCTGTTTGTTCGAACACATTCATGCAGACGGTTTGTGGAAAAGTTAGCTTGACCTCCTTAGAATGCACAAAACGTTTTGGTTTAAAAAATAGATATTTTGCAATTACGAATATAGTAAATGTCAGACGAGAGAACCATTTAGAAAGAGTGTAGTGTGCATAAGATGCCAACACTGCAAGTACACTAAAAGCTACTGCAGGCGACCGCATTCTCGTGTAACATATGGAAACTCAGCAACACAAGCACGTGTACGAAAAAAAAACAGATTTACGAAGAAAGAATATAGAAGGAACACAAAATAGACCAAAGAGACATATTAATAGGCTAAAAAAATGGCACAGAAGAAACACCCAGAGACTCAGACTCAAACATTGGCACAATTCTTAAATGATTGCAACATGATACTCAGCGCTCATGTACATGGTTTCTTGTTCGTCATAATGCGCCTCCCCAGGGAGCGGATATGTTGCTTTCCAGATGTGGAGGGTAGGGGACCATGATACACTAGATGGCAGAATCGCTGGTCACATGAAGGACGACTTCCATCGCCACCTTTTAAAAATTCACCGCATCAAAATGGTAATTGGGCACAATTTCATGGTAAAACTGTATTCGCTTAAAATATTGTCTAAGTTTTCCGACCGCAATGAATCAAATGCTAAAAGGTAAGAGTTCCTGAAGAGGCTTCTCCAATTGCCCCTGACCATTGCGAATTTTACATTTAATGAAACAGAGAAAGAAATAAATCACCTAAGCAAAAGGAAAGCTCCTGGATGTGACTTGATTCATGGTGGAAATTTTATCTCAACCAATGAAAACAGAATTTCTGTTTTTTCGGTACTGGCTTGCCCAACATGTTAGTACTGTAATTTTCAAATGAAAAAAATCACCAACAGAAGTGACTATTCGACTCATACGTCTTTTATAAGTCGCATTCAAACTAGAAGAACCAATATTTTTAAAATATTTAAAACGATCTGTTCCAAGAACGATTACCGAATTATCAATTTGGGTTTAACCACTGTCATTCAATTGTTCAGCAATATCATCGAATTAAAAATTTCATACACTAAGGGCTGATTTCATAATCAATTTTAAAGCTTCATTTAACTAAAGTACATAAAGTACATCTAATAAATCTACAAAAATGGAAACAGTACTATGAACATCTACTAACAGAGAATAGAAATGAATATAAACAGGTTCAATATGAGCTGGTAGATACAGGGAATGAACAGAACGATGAGATAACTGTAGAAGAAATTAAATCTGCTTTAAGAGGCATGAAAAACGGAAGATCGCCAGGTCCTGGAGGCTGCCCGATAGAGCTAGTCAAGTACGCCCCAATAGCGGTGATAGAATGTTTAAAGAAAATATTTAATAAATGTCTGAACGGAGACAAAATTCCTTCGGAATGGAAAATGGCATATATTAGTCCAATATATAAGAAGGGAAATAAATCAGAATGTGATAATTATAGGGGAATCAGTGTGACGAGTGCTATTGGACGACTGTATGGACGAGTTATTAAGTCAAGAATAGAGAATGAAACAGACGAAACGGAAGAACAAAGCGGATTTACTGCAGGGCGATCATGCATAGACAATATATTCGTGTTATCACAGTTAGCAGATAAATCAATTGCACATAACAAGGAAGTACACCTCATCTTCATAGACATAAAAAAAGCCTATGACAGTGTCCCTATAAATAAGTTATGGGAAGTATTAGAAAGCAGCACGGTAAATAAAATCTATGTAAATACCATAAAACAAATATATAGCAATAATGTCAGTAGAATAAAAATAGGAAACTCGCTTTCCGAACAATTCACATGTACAAAAGGGCTTAGACAGGGATGCTCTATGTCGCCCACTCTATTTAAGATCTACATTAATGTAACGCTGAAAGAATGGAAGAATAAATGTCAAGGAATGGGCATCCCGATTGACGAAAACATTATTTATACTCTTCTGTTTGCGGATGATTAAATAATTATTGCTGGGGACGAAGAAGACGCAAGCTATATGGTGAGGAAAGTGATAGAGGAATATAAAAAGCGGGGACTAGAAATCAACATACAAAAGACCAAATATATGGTGATTGGTGGACAAGAACGTAATCTAGTTATTGACAGGGGGAAAATAGAAAGTTGCTTAGAGTTTAAATACCTAGGGGTAACTTTTACAAAGGAAGGAATCAGAAATAAGGAAATTACAAACAAAATTGGACAAGGGAGAAGGACTATACAACTATTAAATTCTGTGTTATGGAGCAATAAAATTACAAAGAAAACAAAAAAAACTATATTTAAGGCAATAACGGAAACTGTAACCACTTATGGGTCGAAGGTATGGGTATTGAATCAAGCCCAGGAAAGAAGATTGAAAGCGCTTGAAATGGATTTCTGGAGAAGAAGCTGCGGAGTATCAAGAGTAGAAAGAGTGCGAAATGAAGTAATAATTAACAGAATGAACATAGATCACTCCATCCTAGACACAATAGATAAAAAGCAATTATTATGGTATGGACACGTTAGAAGAATGGACGACACCAGATGGCCGCAACGATTATATGAATGGATTCCAAATACTAGAAGAAGGAGGGGACGTCCCCGTACCAGATGGAAAGAAAAGGTGGACGAGGCAATGAGAATAAGGGATCTCCAGGAGGATGACTGGCTAGATCGAAAACAATGGCGACTAAGAAGCGAAAGGCGGCGTCAGCCGTAGGAATTCGCAATATATATATATATATATATTTAACTAAAGTAATGCTAGAATGTGCATGATCCCATATGTAACACTATGCACATTCTAATGTCACTTTAGTTAAGTGAATCTTTAAAATTGATTATGAAATCGGCCCTAAGCCTTAATAAAGAACCCTTTTTGTATCTAAAGCCGACCGTAAATAATGTGTAGCACAAAAAACTCTAATATAAAGTCAAGCAGGATTCATCGCATCATTACTTGCAGTTACTATGATCGTACTTATCAACAGTAATTACATAAGTGGTAATAATTTTTTGATAATTTTAACTAGATTCACGAATCTTAGCAACAAAGATGAGTGCCGATCTAGTTAAAAGTATAAAACAAAAATATTACCACGAATGTAATTCGGCGTGATTATTTTTTAAACAGTCCAAGTTGTAGATAAGGTTTGATGGAACTTCCAGATGAGTGTCCTGTTATTTTTAACAACTGCTGCTCACCTACTCCACTTTTAGCTAGTTGTGTTACAGCAGAAGAACGATTTGAATGGTTTGTGGAAAAATAGTCGTTGTAATTAACTACTAGCAAATAGTCAGTGTAATTTTGATGCTATTGCTCGATTTGAAATGTTTTCTCATTACTATTGGCTGATAGGACTGTTATGTAATATTCTCTTGTAGCTATCTTTTACAGCCTAATTTTGTTGTTAACATATTTTTCTACCGACTGAGAGTATCAATCCTAGGTATTTAAAACTACTACAATGTTTTATTACGTCATTATTATCTATATGGATTGTTATCCCTTATAAGCACAAAAAAGGGGGTGGTAGAATAATACTTACGTTAATTACTCAACGAATCGAAGCAGCATTCAAAGCACCAAATTGCCTCACTCAGCCAAAGCCTAGGCGAGTCACTACCAATCGCTAATTAGGGGTCGCCGATCAGCTGCAGCCGAAGACGGCCGTGGGTTCATTAGATGGGGGTAATGGCGCCACCAATTTAGATAACAAAAATTGAGCCTTAACCCCTGATTAAGCGATTGCTAGATTACGCTCCAGCTAAATTGGAACACTGAGAAATTAATAAAACGGCGCAAAACTGAAGTCAAACAATCAGGTGTAATCAAATGACAAATTCGTTTTATTCACTCGTAAAGCCGGGCACACACATAGAATACATATAAGTAAAAGTTTAGGGCCGATGTATATGTATATAAATGCCCCAAGGATCCTTGTTTACAGAATGGAGTGGCCAATTAAAACACCAAATCATAAAAATAATGGAAATTCCTGCAGGCTCCCGGAGAGTGACGTTAATATAAAATTGTAAATTACAAGCGGGCAACCGCCTCAGGAATTTCTATAACGTGGTACATGTAACAATTAAATTAGCACAATCCGTAGTTAAAGTGGAACTACGGCGAGGGGAAGCCTCTTACTTTACAAATTAAAATTCGCAATCAAAGTGATGCGTCCAGATCATGATCTAAATATCTCGCGCTAGTATATCGCGCTAATCTCAATTTGGAAGCAAAATACTTTTGGGCAGTCCTTCGTCGATTGAGCCGTACACACGCGTACAGCCAGGCTTGAATGCCGGCCAACAGAAGCACAAATTAATAGAGCAGTAAGGTTACCTTAGGCTGATTCAAAGCTGTCTTAGCGCGAAGAGCATCGCAGGAATGGGCTCCTGTAGACTTGATGACCGAACCAGGAAGGACGGTAGCTCGTCAAGTAAGCGCGTCGAGATACGCTATCGCAGATCGCAACGGGCCGCAAGTCGGGGTTTCCGAAGTTTTATTGGAGACCCATCACGTGGTGATCGAAATGTATTTGGGGTCCAGTACGTGATATTCGAAACGTAGTTGGGGCCCAGTACGTGGTGGAGACTACATTATTGCAATAAACGTTAGCGGGCAATCGAAAAGGGGCTGAAAACGGTCCTACTTACACTAAATTCCCCAAATGTTTCGCTCGGGAAGTTTTGACGTCAAAAAAAAGTCTGCACCTGGCAGTATCTCCAGCTTTACATACGGAGGAATGTCGAGACGCGTACAGATCCCCTAACTAAAGGGTGAGAAGTGCCTAGACAACAATAAGCATCTTCTCCAAAATTGCGACCTCGAACAGCGCCAAAAACTTCCACGACCTTATGCGATCGAATGCCGGAACAAGATGCCAAATTTTCGCGTAGCGAACGTTCAACAATGTGCAACGGCGGCGTATCAAAAATGCGCAATATCCGGACGCAATTCGAAAAATATCGAACATACAGTAAAGCGAAAATTAATGGTAACAAAATATCGAGAATACAGTAAAGCGACAATTAACGGTAACAGAATGTTTCTTTGTTTTTCTTTTTTCTTATTTAGAATAAAGCAGATCAACAATACATATTGTTATACATGGTTGAGTTGTAAATATAGAATTAACATAACAATAGTAAAATTAATTTAGAGGCAAAATTTGACGCCCATCGCTAATTAATTATTCTAATTATTGAGGTCCATTAGTTTATCTTGCGGTAGTTTTCTTCTTAGTCTTGTATGTACGTTTAGTTGATCAAGGTGATGTTGCGCTGAACTAGGGCATAGATTTATGTAGTCGAAGAACCGTGGGGCATTGATTGCTATGCGGAGCACTTTAATTTGAAAGACCTGTATTTTTCTTATGTTGGTACCAGGAGTGGCACTCCATACTGGGCACGCATAAGTAATTAGAGATCTTAAAAGAGCGGTGTATAGAAGAATTGCACAGTCGGTCCGAAGAGGTGTTTTTCTATTTAGTAAGGGGTATAGTACAGCTAGTCTAGTATATCCCTCGTTAAGCTTTTTGTTGATGTGTCTTCGTTCTTCTGTATGCACTGAAACGGAAACGTCTACAAATCGTTACAGGACAAAAAACTCCTGGACAAAAAACCCCGGACATAAGACCTCCGGACAAAAGACTCCCGGACTAAACACTCCCTGGATAAAAAAACCCCGGACTAAAAACCCCCCGGATAAAAAAACCCCGAACTAAAAACCCCCACCATAAAGAAAACACCCGCAAATTATGTGGGCTCCGTGGGAGATTATTATTATTATTGAAAATAAGTTATTAATTATAATTCTCATTCATTACTGATACAAGAATGTAGAAAAAAATGAGACATGTAAAGTGGGACATTTATTTAATATAATACATACAGAAATTTCGCAGCTTAATGTTATTGCTTACGGCAATCAAAAAGTTTTCTAGATCACGTTCGCCTTGTGAATGCATAATCCGCTTGCTGTCGAAATGCACAACATTGCCTAATTTAAAAACTTTTAAAGGCTCATATTTCAAAAACTATTCGTACTGTAAATATTCTCCGCACATTTTAATACACCCTGTATAATCTAGGCACAATTGTATGTCGGTCTTTCATTCTTCAGAGAAAGCCAATTTAGTTTGGTCTGTCGCCAATTCCCAATTAATCTCTATTCACTATAGTCCCGGATTGTCAATGTCAAAATCCTATTAAAAACAATCCTTTATATCATGGTTAATACTTTTAAAACAAGCTATGGGTAACTCGAAACAATTAATTAAGTTACTAATGTCAAAACTATAAATCATAGGTTATGGTTAAATCAAAATATTTTTTATTTCGAACTGACAAAAATAGATAAAAGTTGCCTGGTAACAAAAACGCACATTTTAAATATTACGCTTTTGCGTTGTTCAACCTAAAGTACATTTTATTTCTATAATAATTTTCAAGGTCAACTTTCTAGGAGATAAGTTGCATTCCTGCAGGGTCCCTAGATTTAATAATGTTGGTACATAGATTTTCAGTTCTTTTTTTCCACTAAAAAAATGATTTGTTATTTTGACAGATATGTCATAATAGTGGGTAAAACGAACAGCATAGTAAAATATTGCAAATTTATTAATTACTAACAATATTTGAAAATAAACATAATGAACGTTTGATTCTATGCAAAAAATGAAATTTGTCGAGAGTTCAAATTAAGTACTTTTGACATTCAAAATTGACACATAACCATAATTTTGAAAAAGTTCTACCAACACGAGGTATAAAAATTTCCTAGCGTTTTACTCACATATCTACCAACATTGTAACACTTTGACAGTTATTATAGAAAAAAACGTACTTTACTAGTAACAAAAAAACCAATAGAAGTTCAACAGTGCTAACATAAAACGTCATTTTTGACAATCCGGGAGTTTATTAATTATTATCATTTCGTATTCATGAAGGAATCCATTTACAATTTTTAGAAAAAAGTAATCACCTGCCTTCTTATTGGACAGCTATGATTACCACTAATAACAAAAGGTATAATACAAAGATACCTGCTAATGTATTTTGTATTAAATACATGCCCTACTCTTTACATGTGTCATTTTGATCTGCATTCTTGCATCAGTGGTAATTATAAATATAATTAATAACTCATTACTGTTAATAAAAATAATAATAATCTCCCACGGACCCCACATGATTTGAGGGGGGTTTTTAGTCCGGAGGTTTTCTGTTCAGGGGTCTTATGTCCGGGGTTTTTTGTCCAGGGATTTTTTGTCCTAGATTCCGTCCAAGACCAAATAATAATTATAATTTTTGGTTAAATTTTTGACATACAATTGCGTGCTGTAAATATTCTCCGCAAGTTTTAATACACCCTGTATAATCTTGGCTCTTGGAATACTTGTTTCAGGGGGGTTTGAAAAATTTGATATGTCGGTCTTTTATTCTTCAGAGAAAGCCAATTTAGTTTAGTCTGTCGCGAATTTCCAATTATTAATTATCATTCCGTACTCATGAAAGAATCCATTTGCAATTTTTAGAAAAAAGTAATCACCTGCCTTCTTATTGGACAGCTATGATTACCACTAATAACAAAAGGTATAATACAAAGATACCTGCTAATGTATTTTGTATTAAATACATGCCCTACTCTTTACATGTGTCATTTTGATCTGCATTCTTGCATCAGTGGTAATTATAAATATAATTAATAACTCATTACTGTTAATAAAAATAATAATAATCTCCCACGGACCCCACATGATTTGAGGGGGGTTTTTAGTCCGGAGGTTTTCTGTTCAGGGGTCTTATGTCCGGGGTTTTTTGTCCAGGGATTTTTTGTCCTAGATTCCGTCCAAGACCAAATAATAATTATAATTTTTGGTTAAATTTTTGACATACAATTGCGTGCTGTAAATATTCTCCGCAAGTTTTAATACACCCTGTATAATCTTGGCTCTTGGAATACTTGTTTCAGGGGGGTTTGCAAAATTTGATATGTCGGTCTTTTATTCTTCAGAGAAAGCCAATTTAGTTTAGTCTGTCGCGAATTTCCAATTATTAATTATCATTCCGTACTCATGCAAGAATCCATTAGCAATTTTTGGAAAATAGTAATCACCTGCGTTCTTATTGGACAACTTTGATTACCACTGATAACAAAAGCTATAATACAAAGATACCTGCTAATGTATTTTGTATTAAATAAATGCCCTACTTTTTACATGTGTCATTTTGATCTGCATTCTTACATCAGTGGTAATTATAATTATATGTAATAACTCATTATTATTAATAAAAATAATAATCCCCCACAGACCCCACACGATTTGAGGGTGTTTTCTTTATGATGGGGGTTTTTAGTCCGGGGGCTTTTTATCCGGGGGGTTTTTAGTCCGGGGGTTTTTTACCCGGGGGGTTTTTAGTTTGGGGGTTTTTTGTCCGGGGGTCTTATGTCCGGGGTTTTTTGCCCAGGGGTTTTTTGTCCTAGATTCCTACAAATAATACGGTACTTTTAACAAACGAACATGCAGTGACTGTTTTACAGCAACTACAAAATGACATAAAGTTGTTGCACGATTGGCTAAATAAGTACAAAATAACAGGCAACCATTTGTTTACATCAATATAAAATATATAGGTACTTATGACTGAAGACCGATGATCCTGTTAGAATTGTTGCTGAGCGACCCATGTAGTGACTGGCCGACTGCAACTACTCTCCTTATACAGGGAGTTTATATTAATAGTTAACATAAGCGTTTCGTTTCTATGCCACCATTTAATCATACAGGCCATTTCCATAGTTACATATGAGACCAATAGATTAGAGCGTGTATTTTACGAGTTATAATAGGAATTATTATTAATTTGTCAAAAAAACAATTAAAGGTTATCCTAATGTATACCACCGAAGAAAAGATACAACACACAAGTTGTTCCTACATATCTACTTTTTACTTGCATACCTACATTCTAGTAACAACATTAAAGTTTCTTATTAGCAAGTACCTAATTCAAATTCGCATGTTAACTTATAAAATAGACGCTCTAATCTATTGATTTCATTGGTAACTATGGAAGTAATCTGTATGATTAAATACTGGCATAGAAACGAAACTGCTATGTTAACCATTAAAATAAATTCACTGTATTAAAAGCTTTGCATAAGGTCGTTTAGCCGACCAAATCTATTTTCGTGCAAATTTTATGAACTGGGCTGGATGATCCCCTTAGCGAATTCATTATTCATTCGGATGGTGGCTGATGTACAGAACCGCAGCACATCGAGTCATAATGCAGCCAGCGGTGTAATACCGCCTGCACGAGGGTGTGATCGGTGCTGTGCTCAGCCAGGGCTGTAATAGCAGCAATTTGCGGCCACCATTATCATAATAACGTAATATCGGAGTCGAGCTCGCGACTAATAACAGACGTCGGTTGCTGATTGTCCCAACATCTGATCGGCGGATTCGATGCTTTTATTTGCTAACACTCGGATGCAAACGAGCGCCTGAATTGCTTCTACCTTTCGAATGTCTCAGAATAGGTGTTGGATTGTTTTTAATCTTCTAGACGTATAGAAGAATAAACTTCTAAATATACATTTTACAACAGGCACAACTTATTATTAACACAATAATATACATTCTATACTTGTACGAACCTGATATAGCTTGTTTCTTGTGTTTTGGAAGCTAACCATTTAAAAAATGTCTATAGAGCTGCCCACATATCGTGGATAGCGAGAAGATCAAACCTCTCGATATTTAATGAACTGGATATCAGCAACCGCCTGTTCACAAACTGTCGTAGACGGATTCTTCACTACTTTGGAGAGAGCATACCAGCCTATAGAACCTAGTTGTTTAAGATAAGGTAGAAGGAAAAATACCTACAAAAAGATCACCGTCACATTGGTTAAAGACAGAGATAGAGATTGGAAACATTGGTTTACCCCAACACACACCTATGATAAAGGTACGACGGCTGCGAAGAAGTGGAAAAAAAAACTACAGAACCTTCTTCGATACTTGCACTACTGCAGATTCCACTGTCCTATATCTTCACAAGATGCTTTTTGCTATAATCCCCTACTATAGATTTTAGCTCCTCATTTGCAAAAAAAAATCATTTCCGAAGCTGCATTCCTACTCCTTTGAAGAAGTACAAATCACTAATGATTAAATAGAACTGGAAGGTCGAAGTCGATATCTGACATTTATTACATTTTGAATCTACTCATGTTTTTCTTACTTTTAAGAAAAGGGATTTTTAAAGCTTGCGGTTGTTTGATAGTAATGTCAATGTTGGTCTTTGTGGAAGAGAAGCCAAAATTATTACCGAAGTCGTTGGTTATCAGGGGCGAGAAAATTTTAAAAGATGTGTTAGTCTCGTCCTTATATTAATTGTTCACGCTTATCCTTTCCTAATGAAAGAGACACGTATTCAACTCCATGTTCTATTATTTACTCCATAATCAGGAGTATTCCAAGTTCGGATTTTAAATTTCCACTGTACTAATGTCAGAATGAAGATATAAGGAAACACCGGTGAATTCGAGGTGTATCCAAGGTTTTAGTCGTCGATATTACAATATATTGCTATGGATAGAGACCAGCATGGTCACTTTATAATTGATTTTATATAAAACCATGTAATATATAATTATTTTGTATGTCAACGACACAATAAGTACTTTTTACTTTCCCATACCCATAGGTATAGGGAAGTCTTGGAATCATGAAAATTTTGGAAATCGAGATTTTCACAGAAATATTCGTTTTGAGCCTCTAGGAACCCAAAAAAGTGGTTTTTAAAAAATGTCTGTGTGTGGGTGGGTGACGCTCCTACAGCCGAAAGTATTGCTCCGATTTTGATGCGCTTTGGAATGCGGGGGTGTATCGAAAATTCATCGAGAAAATAAGCTTTTCAAAAAAATCCGAAACCGGAAGCGGAAGTTACGCATGTTTTTTTGGTATCACTGTTTTCGTGATTAAAATTTTGAAAATTTTATCGCGGATAACGATAGAGGGCCACACAAGACAAATCTGTTAGTTTTTTTCCGAACTCGCTAGGTTTAAAATGAAGGGCGCTATGATTTTTTGAAAATTTTGAGTTTAACGCCCTATTACTCAAAAACGGATGAATCGATTCAATTGATTTTTTTTCTGAATAGTATATGAAGGCTAACATGAGGTGATATAAAAAGTGTTTTGAAAAATATTAAGGGGCATAAACTACAAATTTTCAAAATTTTGGAAATTTTCTAAAAATCATTTCTCAAAAACTGCCACAGGAATTTGTTTAAACTTCATACACTGATAGACCCCGAAAAGGGCTATCGATCTGTTTTTTAAAGAATCTCATGAATTATCTGTGGCGCCCTCTACGAAGCTTTGAAGTTTGAAAATTTAAACCCCTTTAATTAATAAACAAAACAAGATAGGTAGCTGGGGTTTTCACTGAATTGCTCAGTGCATAATGGAGCATATGAATATGCAAAAAAATATTACACTCGTGGATATATGTAAGCGCACCGGCCCCCTCCCCCTCTATTTTTGAAAAATAATTTTTTTATTCTAACGGTTGTTATATTTTTGCGTAAAAGAATCTTTTTCCGCGAAAATAAAAAAATCGATTTTGTATGCCCAAGAAAATATAATTTCCAGGTACTTAGAAAATTTCACCTCGGTGCTACAGCCGTTTTGAGGAAAATAATACATAAACTAGCACAGTGGCGGCTTGTCTACTTGGCGCCATCTACAGAAGCTCGGTGGTCACGTTTTGAACTACACATTCTTTTATATTTACCCGCAATTTACGTGAAAGTGTAAACGCTTATCACGGTGAAGACGTGAGTCATCGAGTTGAAATTTTGATATGTTGTAAAGACTGTTGAATAAAGACGATATGAACAGTTTCCAGTATGGGAAAGTCCAGGGAGGTAGTCACGTCCACTTTTTTTATATGAAAAGAACTCTAAATATTCAATAATGGTACAATCCACAGAAAATCTCAGGGCAGGCCTTAGAATTTCTCAGCCAGATCACAGTGGAATAGTGTAAAATTTTATTAATGCGACAAACTGATTAGCACGGCCCCAACAAAAAAAAATTCCTGACTTCGGAAAAACTGGCCGGGCCGGTTTGAAACTTACCTTGATTCTTAAAATGAATTTCCAGCTTTACACACAATGCGACGTCACGCTGGCGTACAGTTTACATTTTTAATAGCCTCTGGCAGCCCTATAACTGTCATGAATGAGCGCTGAATAAAACAAGGAAAAAGAAAAACCTAAACCATTCGCAAGGCGAGTTTACTACTTGAGTTTTATCGTAACTTACTGCTTTATATCCAGGTCATCCACAGTTCAAAACAATGCGGATTACATAGCTGAAGGCATCCAGGCAGGTGTCGATCCTTCGACGCTCCGACCTTAACGAAAAAATTCATACGTGCGTGAGGAAGCGAGAAGGGTGACTGCGTTTAATGGACGGTGCACCAGAGATGAGGTATCTTCGAAGGCGACAAATAAGCATATACACCGGAAAATCCGAAGTAATGCGAGGTGAAGTGCGTCCGGGATTATTTAAAAAGGCGTGGTACGTCAAAGGCACTTTGAAAATTGCCCACTAGTCCCAATTTATTAATCCGAAAATATCGAATTGCCAGATTCACGGCAATCCCTGTGTACAAACTAAACTCGTATTTTTTACGACAACTTGCATTTGAAACTGCCCCAACAACCGGCAAAGTATTACAACTCGTCCACATTATTGCATGGAGGAGAGCCATGCACCCTTGAAGTATATTTGGTAAACCCGTTTGAAGTTTTTGAGATATAAGTGCGTCAAAGATCTCATATCTTGGGCGCAGCCTGTAAAGTGAGGAATAACGTAGATTACAATTAATATTGAAGGGCAAAATAGAGAGAGGGTACCTTTCGTGGCTTAGAAACATTTTTGATTAGACTAAAATCCGAAGAGCCGAGGAACTGTTTAAGATAGTAGAAGACAGCACACAACTGCCGACAAGACACGTGAAGAAGAAGCAAGTCACTTACATGCGCTTCTAACTGTGGAAGAAGCTCAGAGATTTTGGTTCTAGAGCAGAACATATGGGTACTTAATATCTAAAACCTCCCCAAAACAACTAGCACCAATATCTGTTATACAGGTCATTCCCATAAACCATGAGAATATGGAAGATTGAAAATAAGATAAATAGAAATTATCTGAATGCATCTTCAAGTATTGCACGTCAGATTTTCTAATTTGCAACTTTTAAGAATTATCTCGATTGCAATAGTGATATTGACTTTGAAACTGTTCACAGCTTACTTTGTTTTCTTGATTGGGCCCCATCTGAGCAGTATACTTATGTTTCTAGAATTTAATAAAGCTTCAGGCTTATCGTAATCTGAAAATGTATTAGTGAATTAAACTGGATTAAAAATCTGCCTCGTCCAAATACAGCGTTCGCTATTTAGTGTTATTCAGTGTTTATATTGCTATGAACACATTTAGTAGCCTCATATTTCGAATAATAATTTATTAGCAATTAATAACATAACCAACAAAACACACATCTATTATAATAATGGCCAGTAAATGTAATAATTTCAATTTCAGATTTGTTACAAAATAGCGTAGGCCTTGAAAATAATTGGTAATATGGCGTTTTGAAAATAGCTTTTTCTTTGTTTACAAATAAATTAAAATCAGAGCAGGCTTGGCATTTCATGCAAAAAACAACAATTGGGGTGGCTTCTTCAAGAAGTTTGGTGTTTTTTGTCAAGCTGCTCCAAAAATAAGTTATTTCTGTGTGTTAATAAATACCCAAGTTAACTAAAAGTAGTGTTTCATTGAGTGAGCGTGTCCTGGGTCACTTGTGGAAGTTTTTCCTTGATTTGGCCTTCTATACAAGTAAATACGATGCGTAGAATTGGCCCAGTGGAAGCGGTAATATTTGGATATCATTCTATCAATCTCCAGCCAGTTTTATAAGTTTTTGTACGAGTGTATAAGCGAGCAGGGTACGTGTAGTGCAGCGGAGCCGTAGATTTGTGTCATCAGCTTCAAAGTAATCGATTCAAGAAGTCTCCAAGAGTTTCAGACGATCACCAGGTGCGTCGAACGCAGGTTTTAGCCTTGCTAACTGCAGCCGTACAACGGCGAGTGGTTCGGAGTGTCGTGGGAGTTCCAGCGAGGAGCAGGTACCACTATTTTCAACAGAGAAACCATCAAAAGGTCAGATTTGCCACCTAAAAGTTTTAGTTTTGTGGTTGTGCTTTGCTGGCGTCCCTTTAGCCCGTCATTTCCGGTTCGTGGCGTGGGTAGAATTGTTTTGTTTGAACACGAGGAATACTTACGTATGATTATGATTACATTACAACAGCGTTAATTAAAATTCGAAACTAGTTTATGTATTTTCGAAGCCAGGAAACCATTTCGATATTGGGTAGGTCTCGTCAGTTAAAAATAAATTACTTGTCATATCCCTTTAGCAAAATAACAATATACAGATGGTTTACAATGAAATGTTTAATTTAAAAAAAACCTTCATTAATTAATGATAGCAAGCGCAGGCAATAGTAGTTGTAATTAATTCGGATGTAGCAACCTAACCCTGAGATAAAGTGATTTGATTATAAATAAATAAGTTTAAAATCAAAAATGCTAGCCGGGCAAATTACAAAAGTGAGATATAGTTAGAGCCGTTTAAAATGATTAATTAAAATATTCATTACGTGTCAATACCATACTAGTCTCCAAGTGATAAAGTCTTCTTCTATTTCCTTTTTTTAAGTACCTCTTCATTTGGCACTCGCTCTAACTTTATTAGTCTACACTGTAGGTGGTCTCTTTCAATATTCCAATTCTGCTGGTGTTATTTATCTGCCTCTCTTGTTCATTACTCTAGTCTCTAAACCCTACCTTATGGTGCCCTGTGTTACTGTATCGTAAGTTGTGGCTATGTATCTATCCCACAGAATTGAGTTCAGTTGCTTTATAGAGATTCAAGCTTATTCCATCACATTTCAGAATTTTAGAAGCACTCAACAGTCTTAAAAATGTCACAGCTGTTTGGTAGCCATAAATAAATAACATAACCAATTAAGCAAACTTTGAGGTCAGCGATTAAATCTTAGTCATTTGTCTGCCAGCTTTTGAAGCAAACATTTCTAAGATTCCCTAATTTGGCATGCAAGCAAATATACGGCCCAAAACTCAATAAGATGACATAAATATCATAAATGCTTCTTAATTCGGTCGTTAAACTGTCCATAGTTATCTCACCTACCCGATCTTAGGCTTCTACTCCGTATCAGCTCCACAGATCTCGCCTGACGGAATTTCCGTAAAGTGTTGATATTTTTATTTGAATGGCATTCTTGCCCTGGACTACTCGACCTTCCATCAGCACAATTTATAAAGCGTTCCGTAAATGAAGAGCAAGTCCGATTGCATCCGTTTTGCGGATTTTTCGCCGCGCAATGCACGACCGACTTGATTGCTATTTGCCTTCGGTAGCGGAACTCGCGAACTGATGACCTTCGCCTCGGTAGCCGCTAACGTGTTATTACGAGAAAACGTGGACAACAATAAACTCGATGAACTCTTGCTGATGGGGATGCCGCGAAACGTGCCGGAATGAAAATGGGCGACCTCCGAGGATCGCTTCTTCGGGCTCTCCAACCTAAAAGATTTTGAATATGTGAAGATAGTTTGAAAAGGCAGCCGTTAGTTATTTATTATTCGTGGTTTGCCATGTTTTCAAACAGATACACTATAAGTACTATGAAGCGCAATACATTTATGTAAAATATGCGAACGACAATCTTACTTGATATTTGAACAATATGGAAGTAAATACATTTACCAAAATACATCTACCAGTAGCACCAGCTACGTGTACATACGTCAAGATAATATTTGGTATTATCCAATAGAGTTCATGGTGCTAAAGGAAACTCGATTGTTATAAGACATTTTTTATGGATCTCTATAGGCGCGGACCTATTCCAAAACATCTCCAGACCTTTCCATACTGGTAGGTTACAACAAAACTTTTTCAACAGTTGTGTTAACCCATCCAGTGCGTTTCTCACCTTTACAATAATTCTTAAAGGTCTTGGTGAAGATTGTTTAATAAATTTGATAAACTGTAAAAAGGTCCTTAATACGGTAATAACATTAGTTATTGCCATGTTTACATTGAAATCTATTTTTGTTATTGACTTCTATGTTTATTTAATACGGAAACTGAAATAGCAATTGTTTAAGTTCATTTGGCACTACGACTTTAACTTCGATTTTAGGATGCTTCTACTTCCTCATCGATTGTTGCTTAGCTACCAGATCAAAGAAACATATTCAAATTTTATACCCAGTTACAACTTCACCCATAGGCACCGACTTCATGGGGAATATGGCGTGGTGTAAAAATCAGGCTAAGAAATGCTTCGGGCTATTAATAAAAGAGTTGGGCGCCATGTCGTTATTCACAAATAAACAAACCTAGCTAGCAAAATAGATCAACTCCTACCTTGTAAGCTTTGCTGCATACCTCAATATAAATATAGTAATGCGAACCACAAACAGTATCAGTCAAAAGAATATTTAATATTCAAAACAAATAATTCAAGGTTGCCGTCACCCAACTTACACACACATGTAAATGTATATCGGGACAAAACAAACAAAATAGCATTTTAAAAACTTCAATTCGAAGTAGCATTTCAGAACTCGCTAGTTATTACAATTTCAGGCTAACACATGTGCAATTGCAAATGACATAAACATATAACTCCAAGGGCGCTATATCAGATATAGTATACACGTTATTTCAACAATTTCGAATTATTTAAATACTCGCACTTCAGCGGTAATAACAATTGAGCAAAAAAAATTATTTGACATGCTCAGTTTGAGTTGCTAGAATCTTAGTAAGAACTGACATAAGTTTGCGGCATTATACATTTGTCGATAAAAAACAGAGCTGATAATAGCTTGTACTTACAGTTTAATTAATGGTGAAGTCCAGCGATTGGCAGCGAAGTCCTGTTTCTTGCATTTTTCTATGAAGATCCAAAGCCAATTGACTGCATGATTCTTAGAAGTTCAAGGTCGACGCTCGAAAAAAGATCTAGCATCAAAAGGAAGGATACTCCTGGCCACGTACAGGCGCGAATTCGGAAATGTGGTTAGCTCAAGGAAGATGCTGAATTTAGGTCTTCGTGAAAGTCCAAATATCTGCTTGATTTGTGAGCCAATACTGACGGTTTTTAGCGCAAGCTAGCCCATACTAAACGGCCAAATTTCGATGGGCGGAAGCCCATAGCAATCCAGCCCAAGTAACCAAAATTAAAACTCAAAGAATAAAATTAGAAGAATCGTTTTTTCTATTTTGAACTTGATTCACATCCGTTTTTATTTTAAGATTAAAACTAGCAATTGTGTATAGCGGATATTGGAGAGAACAATTGAATTAATGTAAGAATTGACATGTTGTAAAAGGTACTCCCGAATAAATTTAATTTTCATCTCGTAAACAAATTCTTTAAATATAAAAATTATACCAGTCAAATCAGTGCAATTTTGTGGTCTTATATTGTTATTTGCATCAAAATCCAACACCATAAGTTGTATAGTTCTCCGAAGCACTACACCATAACCTCACATCGGAAGCAGTTCGTTACGATCTCTGCGTGGAGGCCTACGAGTCGAGACAGCCCAGAGGGGAAGACACCAGTGCTTAAAGCAGCCCGTGGAGGACGTCATCAAGGAGTGGCAGCAGCATCCGGCCCATAGCAGTCTGACAACGAGACCAATGTCGCCTTCGAGCCCCGATATAAGTTCGGCAACAACAGGTACTGTCTATGCCTAAAATAAGCTAAGTGAGCACCGGGAACTTTATGCATGAGTACCAAGAGTCATACCCAAGACAAACCAAATAGTTTTCATTGCTGTAAAGTGAATCCAGCCAGCAAAACAGCCCAACTCCATAATTTGGGGTTATGTGACAGCTAGATCCTAAAACGACGCCAATAACACAATTGGTACGTGGATATGGGCCCCTTTAACAAATACTAGAAAAACAAATGATGTTAATGCCGCAAAACAGCTTAATTCAAATATTTACCGGTGGAATTGTGGTACATTTTCACTTTTTTTTAATTCACGATCGCAATTGCCAAGCGGAAACCATTTTAATTGAACGTATGACCTACTTTCGAGTATTTGCTTGTGCGCAGTGGTACGAAGTCGAAGTACAAAACAGTATTCAGTCAAATTAAGAATTATACATTCAGCCCAATTGAACCTAACCGAGAGAAAAAGTAAATTTGAGCTAGCCATAATAATTATTAATACTTGCATATAAATAAAATATCAACAGGGCATATAACCATTTATTTCAACGAGTTAGTAAATTAAAACTCCTTTTAATTGTCTTAGGGTCGATTTCATAATCAAATTTAAAGCTTCATTTAACTAAAGTTACGTTAGAATGCGCAGTGTCTCATGTGCTACATATGACATCAAGCACATGCTAACATTACTTTTAGAAATAAAATATTTGCGAGCTGGTTCTTAATCATTTAATTAATTATATCAAATTAAAAGAACATAACCTTTTCAATATATAATATATTTGTGGGTTTTACATTAATTTTTACTTTTTATATGCTATGGACCTACAACTACGAGGTAAAGTCATTAAGTAAGTAAACTGAAAATAGCAGTGAGCTATTTCCCTATGTGTAATTAGGTGGCAGCACTTTCCAGCTTTATGATACTCAAGCGACAGTTGCCGTGCGCGTGCGCAGGCAGTACTGTGGAAGATCAGCGTGCTGTTGTGCATTTTCTGATTAAAGAACATCCTGCAAAAGAGATCTATAAGGAAATGTCTTCTGTTTACGGTGAAAAGTGTTTGTCACGTAAAGCAGTGTACAACTGGGTCAAGAAATTCTCAAAAGTTGTTGGCGAAGACCGACCTGTTCACCAAGAGCCCCAAGAGGTACACATGTGGTTCAGACGGCAGTCCAAAGACTTCTATGCAGCAGGCATTGGGGCATTGATAAAGCGAGTGGATAAGTGTATAAATGTTGGTGGAGACTTTGTTGAAAAATAAAACTTGTTTTTGACTAAGTATTTCTCTAAGTATTTTTATAATAGCCTTTTGTGACTTACTTAACGACTTTTCCTTGTACAAGTGTATGACGATGTTATCTCATCGCGCAACAAAAAACATGTAGGTTAACTACACGTAGAATGACAAAGATTCACTTTTGTGGATCGTATAGATAACATTTAAAATATATCTCCATTTTCTTGCTTCTCAGTTAATAATAATAAAATGCTAGTTTTATTTTTTGCATTCCTTCGGTTATGGAAAATGAAAAATGGTTAGCAACAGTATGAATAGATGCAGTATTTTTTTCTCTACAAAAAATGTATTTACACTTTAGCTCTAAAATAATTAAGGGAGCCAATAATTGGACATTAAGAATTTAACACGAGATGAAAAAAAAATTGACCGGAAGTCGACCTCGGAAAAGAAATCCGATTTCCGGTTTCTATATATTTTTGGAATCTACTCTTCAAGCTGAGTCGAATGATATATATCTCGTCCTCCTAAAATATATCTCCATTTTCTTGCTTCTCAGGTAATAATAACAAGTTAACAATGCTTGTTTTTGCTTAGTGTCTTAATTAATTGTGCTGCAAGATGGAATTTTCTCACATTTAGTTTCTTTCTAACTTGTTTTGATTAAGTATTAAAATTAGATCTTTGAAAGAATCTTAGATAACTTCATAACTATATTATATCTTACAACGATGGTTGGCAAAGGATAAGCACAAATTGTAATCTGACGATATTGGAAACGAAGTACTTACAATAATGAGGCATAAATTACTCAGACACCTAATTGGACAAGTAACTGATTCAAAATCTATTCCATCATAAGTGATGAATTAAGTGAAATTGCAGTCAAGGAACACGTATACATTTGTTCCCGAGTTGTTGCCAAGAGTTTTGACGCCTCAGCATGAAACAAATATTTAGTTCCTGCTATTTGTTTCGCCATTTATTCATCTATTCCGGGCCAGCCTGTGTATTCCCACTTGAATTATTCTTCGCTGTATTTCGAGCGTTAGCAACGCTTGTCCGCGCGAAAGCGCTGATTTTGGTTTTTCCGAAATTTATTTGTTATCGCTTTGAGCCAGAGAACCGCGATTCTGCTATTTTGGGCCATTTGATTCTGGCATTTGTTAGAAGTAACTTGCTTCTACAAAAGCTTTCCTCACGTGCTACGGCACCAATTTATAATTAACTTCGCTTGTGAGCTGATAATTAAAATCAGGTATGTTTACGCTAATTGCTTGTTATTCATTTTGGTAATTTCTCGTTTTTTGTTAGCTTCTTTTTTGACGTTATTCGTTGACGTAATTTTTCAACGTCACCTTCTAACGCCATTCTTTGATGCCGTTTTTCGGACGACTCCTTATTTGGGTTCCTAATTAACACCCTAATCAACAACTGGGACCAGCAACTCTTTCGGGAATGTCACCTTGACCTGGACACGGAGCATTCATTTTCTTATCAACTTTGGCCACGAGGTTTGTGCCGCTGGAAGCTGCTACGTTAAAAATCCTGGACCATTTATTCATCGCCTACATGCAACTTTTTTGTCACAACCAGGTTAGTCTCATTACAACTTTTGAAGATAACTTGCCCGCCCATGAATTGTCGGCGGAATTGATATTAATGACGCTACATCACCGCTAACTGATTTACCAGTCCCAAATTTAATTTACACTTTATAAATTGAAAACGCAATGTATTAATTGTTCTGACTTATAATTTACAAATTTAAAACTACCATTTATAAATTTAAAACGTAATGTATTAACCAGTCAGAAACCTATGTTTTATAAATTTAAAACATAATGTACTATTTGTTCCATAATTTACATTTCACAAATTTAAAGTTTTGTTTAATGAATACGTATTAAAAATCTTGTAAAAAGTGCCTTCACGCCATTTTAATATCATTACCGAGATAACGGTTAATACATATGACAGTGGTAAGCTTATCCCTTCATTGAATTGCAATCACATCCAACCCAAGCGCCTAAAAGAGGTTCGCTTATTTTTTGTGCGTGCTGCATTTTCAGCATTAATATTATATCGTATTATTTACAATATCTTAACCTTGCAATAAACAATTTACCGACGTAATACAGATGTTACAACCAATTATGACCTGTTGATTAAATAAACTTAATTGTTTGTTATTATTTTATTTATTTCTCGAAATCAGTGATTTCTGGCGCCCTGTGTTTTTTTTTGACTATTATTAAGAGAGCTTGCAGCCGATCAGCTGATGATAGAAATCTGCGACCTAAGGCCATCGACTTTGAAGCTAGCTAGGCCATTGCGGTGAGTAAGTACATTTCTGAGCTACCGTGGTGTATAAATGATAAGGGGGTTGATCTGCGATTAGTAATCGATCGCAGGTTGGCTTCTTTATTGTTTCAAGCAGTCCAGTTGACTTTTGTCGTAGCCAATGGTTTGACGAGGGTGGAAATATGTCTGGTGTAGTAGGTAACTGGTACTCTATGCAAATTGTAGCATTAGAACCTTGAGATATTTACGTTCTTCTACAGCTCCAAGTAGGATATCGAGAGGCTATAAATATTGCTTAGAAAATGGTTAAATTTCTAAAAAGTTTTCCTAAGCGACTCTTAATATGTTCCAAGTTTAAAGTGAACAGAATAGGAAATATCGACTTGGGAATCTTAAGAAGATAAAGATTTCATTTCATGAACTCTACGCTTAGCAATTATTCACTCTTATGGAGTTTATGAGAAAAGTATCAGAATTGGAAAAAAATGAATCGGAAGTAAAGGCCAGCTTCCTCAATCAGATAGAAACATTTGAAAATGTCTACAATCTCAATCTACTCATCAAGATTTTTAGCCACGTTAATGCTACCAATAGACCTATTCAAAAAATGGTTTACTATGTTTGTTTATTTTCCGACGACAAGAGCAGTTTTTACAATTTTGAGAAACCATTACCGAAAAAGCTACCTCTTTCCAACCGAATAAATCATAACTTCCCCGCCAGTGGCATATTCCAGGGAGACTTGATAATGGTCTGAAGGACCACAGGTTTGACAATGTTGTAAATTGTTATGGAATTGTTTTGTTAACAGAATGGCATAATTTGGTGCACATTCCACTGCATATCCTCAGGTGTATCTGTTTGACAATCTCGGCAACCTGAGTGGTCTCTATTATGAACGAAATTTACGGCCAGTATCCGTTGCTATCCATCTATTGTGGATGGCACAGCTTACTACATGGTGTCGTCGAATATAATATTTCCTTCAGTAAAGCTGAAATAACAAATGTATTAATCAATTCTGGAGTAACCCCCGTCACTATCAACAATATGGACTACACCGCTAACGACTTAATTGGACATACCTTGAAAAAGGGTGATGTGATAAAATGTCCAGAAGTCGTGCCAAATACTCTGCTGGCTGCTGAATTCCAACTGAAGGGTCCTGTTACTGTTGAATCCGCACCTTAATGTTTCTGAGAAGAAACGTGAACAGTACATAACAGAGACAAGATGGCTTTTTTATGCAATTGTTTCCCCCTTGCATCTATTTGCAGCATTTTGCAGCTTTTCTTTTTTTTGTTTGGGCTGCCGTTTTCGCGATGTGACCTTAAAATATGTTCTTTCAGAAGGTAGCGATGTTACCGTGACTTGATTTCAAGGCCAATATCTGGTCTCAAGGCCAAGCCTACCAGACGAGGTTATGAAGTGCGGCCAAGGTTAATGCACCTCAGTTCTTCCTTTGACGCCACCGATTAAAGATTCTGTTTCTTATCTATTTCGCCTCCTCCACTATCTACTAAGCCCCCCAAGAGTAATGTGAAAACCTTAGCAATGGGTGAGTCAGGTTTTGGCTTACCAGCTTCTCCTGGACACCTTCAGAGCATCCAGCAGCAGTCCAGCTCCGATCATTCTTCACACCGTTCGAGGGTCGTGGTACCTTCGTCCGATACATCGGAGGGCACCTGTCATCCCTTATCAGACTTAGCTTCTAGAACAGACAACACTTTGGAAACTTTTTACAGATTGTAGAAAAATTAGTAGTTCGGAAATAATCTAATGAAGAAGAAGACTTAAGACATCTACATGAGTCTGTGTTTTTTTTATTTTGCCATCACGAAACAAAACTGTGTCTGGTTTTGATAAAGTGGTTGGCATTTATTATGAGAGATGGTTTTAAGGAAGATATTGCTCGAATTCGTTAAATTGATTTGAATCCTCTTAACAGTACCGGTTTCAACTTGTACCTACATCAGAAAAATCCTCCTCGAGTCTACGACAGCTAAACACGTATACAAAATTGACAACTACACAAATTCGGCTTAATAGTGTAGTAGTGATTCGTGATGATGATGAGGATAAAATAGCAGATGATTTTATAAATATCAATCAGACGATTTTGCAGAAAAAGTTTGCATTAGGATATATTGTGAATACCTAACTTATAAATAGCTGCATACTAAGTATCTACCTAGTTTTTTTATATTAAAATCAATAAAACTTCAAAAATTTGTGGTGTTATGGACTGTGACCTCCCCCCCTCCTCCACTCCCACCAGTATCACTTATATCGCACCCTCCATGTTTTATACAAGTCGGCGCCTATGGCTCCGTCCTAACGTTTTAAATACTTTGTTTAAAATCAGTGTCAATGAAGTGAGCTGTGATGATTACCCTTGTTTGATTTTAACTAGCGGTCATATTTTTAAAGACATTTTTACCATAAGTGAGTTAAATATCTGAGAACCTCATTGTCTCTGCCATATTTTAGCTTAATTCGACTCTTTATGGCCCAAATTTCTTTATTTTAGCTCTTTTCTTCCAGTTTTAACTCTGCACTCTATTATTTTACAATGACAAAAACTAGATACACAACCATCAAATTATTCAACATGTTCTTAGTAATCACTTAAAAATTATAGCGACTAAAATGCTAAAACGTTGCTTCCAATTTGAAAGTATACATTAACATTAAGGAAAGGTGACATGGCAAAACAAAAATTAAATGCTTTATCCTAAGCGAATTCAGTATCAGTAATGCCGCATACGTAAATTGTCTTACCGGTACTTATTGAAACGTTATTTACTCGACTTACTACAAAGTCATCAGTGAGTGCACTATTACCGAAATTGACAATAAATTCGATGTATATTGTTGAGGCAATTTGTTATGGTGCAAAGTAAGCGGATGAGTAGTATTTCCATTTAGTGGTACCTCAGTTCAGTGGAAAATTCTAAAAATTTGCTTCAGTCGTTAGTAAATCGATGCGGTAGTAATTCATATCGGTAGTAGTCGGTGGTTATTTTTTTTTCGGAGATAAATTCAGTCGGTGGTAATCTACATTTTGACATATATTAAACTTACTTACTTAATCCGGTTCCTTTTTACCTTTCCCCCTATAATTTTTTTCAAAGGCCTCCATCAAATCTATTCAGCATATAAATGTGTATTTTTATTTTCATCTTTATAGCCTTCTCACTGAGTTGCTGCAAGGCAAATATATGGTGTAGTACCCCTCCCTCTATGCGAATCTTCAAATGTCCCTTTGAATATTGCTCTTAGTCCTTCTTTTAAAATTTTTGCGAATATTTTGTCTAAAACACTCAACAGGATGGTTTCTCTGTAATTCTCACAATTCTACACCTCTCCTTCTTTGCCAGTCTTTTGGAGGTTCTCCTTTTATTCAAACTGTATCCATAAACTCCAGCAGCTTTCGTTTTCCTACCCCTTCCATGAATTTGATCATCTCAGGAGTTATATTGTCGATGTATTTAGCCTTCTTGCATATATTTTGTGGTCATTGCTGTGTAACTAGTCTCTCTCCCTATTTTCTTCTTGTTGCATATTCGTGCTGTTTTCCTCTTCTGGACTTTGTTCACTTACTCCTAGCAGTTCCTGAAAGTACTACTTCCATCTTTTCATTATGGCGTCTTCCTTCGGCAGCAAAGTATTTTCCTCATTTTGTTCTATTTTGTTGCCGAGCTTTCTCCAGGTTTTTTGTTTTGCTTTTTTACGAAATGTTTTACCTTTCCTCTCTTATTTTTATAACTTTCATACTCTTTTTCAGATTTTAATTAAAACTATTTTCCCCACTTTCTTTTCTTTTCCTTTAAGCTTCTTTTATTTTCTCTGTCCACCATGTTGTCCTTCTCGTCATATTATTACCTATTGTTATACATTAAAATGACACAAAGTTGGAAGTAAAACCATTTGGTGGTATTTAATACAGTTGTCCGGCAGTTGCAAAAAATCCAAATCGATAGTACTGTAGACAACTCAACCGAAGATATGTGTTCGGAATGGTGTGAAAATGTATACAGACGACGTTCAAGGACTCTATGTGTTTATAGCAGAACTATCTAAATGGTCACTCATACACTGCAGAATCTACAGATAAAATTTTACTGTCAAATAGAAGTTGATCAAACCGAAATGGGACTAAATCAAGTGACAATTCCTCTAAATAAATTAATATAACAAAAAATACAATGCATATAGCATATCCTATTAAAAATTATTTTACGTAGAAGTTACAAGTTTTCTTCATCTAATGCAATGTGAAATGCATCGCTTGCTACAACTAAAGAACGGTGTACTGTAAAATGAGATAAAACAGGAGAAAGCTTTTTAATTGCTTGAGGAATATCATGCAGTTAGTATCTATCTTTCTTCTTCTTGATCAAACTTTGTCTAGTTCTGCACTTAGGCGTTTTATATTACTTTCCATGTGCTTCTAGATTTAGCTGCCCTTTACCTATTTAATTCTGCATTTGCTCAACATGATGAGACATTTAATTGGTGCTTCAGCTAAGGTTTTCATTGTATTATCGTCGACTTTCGCTTATTATCGTGATATTGCGTTGTAGTTGCCCCCAAATCATTTGTATTGATATTGGGAAACGTTTAATCATGTTATGGTAGTCTGAGAAGGGCATAAATATCAATGAGAAAAACGTTAATTATTGCCCAACATGTTTGAAGAGATGGACTAAATAATGTATGTATAGCTAAAACCTTCATCTCAGTTGTGTGCCCTACTGTAAATATTAAAAAAAAACAAAATGTGCATAAACATCAGGCGTTAAGATGACTACTGGATGGAAATTAGTTCTTCAAGTACTATCTATTTTTTCGAATGTTTGTTTTTTCTGCAGCAGTTTTTAAGAAACCCCGTACATTTTACTTAGCAAGGACAAATGCCTATCATTCTTTTCTGTAGATCTAGATAAAAGTTGGCAGTAGAATAAGGACCGCTATCCCCTCCACTTTTTATTTGATTCGCGGATTCGCTGTTTAATTCGCGGATTTCGCGGTTTTAATTCGCGGATTTCGCGGTTTTAATTTCGCGGTTTGATCTAATTAATTTCGCGGTTTGATCTAATTAATCACATATAAAGTTTGATATGTAATTTACATATGTGCTACTAATTAAATTACGCATAAGCTTCCGATTAAATTACGCGCGGCCATTTTTAATTTGCTTCTGGAATTACGCGGCGATGCGCGGATTAACGAGAGTTCCATTAACCCTACCTACTATAGGAAATTTTTCAGATTTTTTGTCTAAGTTCAATTTTTTGAATTTAAACTTCCCGGGGTGTCGGCCATCTTGGTTTTCTGCGAGCGCACTTCTCACAGGTGTCGTTTTTAATTTAGAATTTTCGCGGAAATATTTGAATTTCAAACTGCTAAATCTTTCGTCTCCCTCATCGAAGCTGCTCTCTCTCTCTCATGCGCGGAGGCCATTTTAATTTCGCGCGAATATTTGAATTTTAAATTTGTTCAGATTTTTTTTCTAAGTCTCTGTTTTGGTAGATTTATCTCTCTCTCTCTCTTCTGCTCTGGTTGGCTCTCTCTTGCAGTCACAGGATGGATGTTTAATTTAAAAAAATCTCTGGCGGACTTGGATTTGAACCCTCTACGTTTGCATACACATTGGGCTCACATCGATCGATGCCGCTAGACCACGGAGCGCTACGGGATTTAAAGGGTTTGAACAAAACGTCATTTCACAGCTCTGCCGTCACGCTGCCCGAATTTAAAACAATCTATTTTTTGAGAAATATGATTTATAAGAACTGGAATGTATAGCTTATTGTGTTTAAAGGTAGATACATTTTTAAAAAAATTAGATTTGTAACAGCTTATTAATTATTTTATAATTTGTGCCTGCTATATGGCTGGATTAACGAGATTCTCATTGTCCCTACCTACTATAGGAAATTTCCGTCTAAGTTCCCTTTTTAAAACAGGTCGGTGCCTGTGTTTTGTTTGGTTTTAAAGGTTTGAACATTGTACCACTTAGCTGTTCTGACATTACACTTCCATGTTCATATTATAAATAAATTTTAAATGTTATTTTCGACTGAGTTTTAGCCGCTTATAAATTACAACAGCTAGTTTAAAAATTAAATGGGCGATGAGAGGTAAAGGCAGATCGTAATATAAAACGAGTTACAAATTTTATTTTAATATATTCCTGAAATACTGATAATACGTATTGCTTGAATAAGAAAGAGATAAACATAAAATGCGTAATTATTCGCAATGGTTTTTGCCCCGGGCGCGTTTTCAGCTAACTTGATTGTTAGCACAGACAATGGAATTTGCTATGATATCACCGAATCTGCAGGGGTCATCTTGTCTACGCTCATCTCGTCCGCATTTATTTAATAAAAAAAAAAGCTTTTTGTGGCTCAAGTCGGATTTGAACCCTAGCCACATGTGAATAATTATTTTAAATCGCGAAAAGTGTTGAGTAAATAAATGCAACGTATTATAAATACGTAAAACTTTTAGTTATTGTGCGTTTATATGATGGGTCTTTTGACAAAATGGAAGAATCAAACTGTGCTATTGTAAATGTACAGATTTTACACGGTCAATTTGTATATAACAACTTAATGTAAATTGGTAATTTAGAACATTTTAACGAAAACAGCGACTTCTTTCGGAATAAACTGTTTCTTCTCACCACGGAACCCTTGCAGATCTATGTATGCACTGACCATACTGACGAAATGTTTGAGAATGACTAAATTTTAAATATTGTTGTTGGATTTTCGATATAATGATACAATTTTTACATCGCTTCACATAAAATTCTACAAAAACAATATTTTTATACAACTTTCATTGAAAAAATAGTAAAATTTTACGAAAATACGTCTGTGTTGACAACAAATTAAAATAAATTTGAATAAAAGCACGCAAAAATTACGAAAAGACGTATGTGTTGACGACAAATTAAAATAAATTTGAATAAAAGCACGCAATTCGTTGAAATAAAATGTTCTGACACCATCAAAACACACAATTTCATTGAAAAATCTTCTACCACAAGCATCTCGACAAGCAAAATTTCAGTTACGTAGGCTCATTGTTCATTTTTATTAATTAACTCAAAATTGAACAAAAATCACGCATTACACATCATCTCACATAAATTTTTACAAAATCGACATCATGTTACATAAACTATGCATAATGTTGAAAAATGTTTTACACTTTTTTCTCTAACTTGTTGCAGTTTTAGCAAGATTTGAATAAAAAACAGCAATTTCTGCAGCAGTTTTAGTAAGATTTGAATAAAAACACACAATTTCGCTAAAAAATGTGTTGGTCCACATAAATTTTTACAAAAACCGACATCATGTCACTTGAAATTATACAAAAAACGACATTTTTTACTCAACATACGACGAAAATTGAACAAAAATCACTCAATTACACAGCATCTCACATAAATTTTTACAAAATCGCCATCATGTTACATAAACTATGCATAATTTTGCAATTGTTTTACACTTTTTATAAAATGTACCGCTCAAAATTAAAAGAAATAGCAATTTCATTGAAAAAATCTACTACCACAATCATTTCGATAAACAAAATTCAAAAAATCTTATACTTTTGATGGAAATATATGTATGTTGAACACAAATTAACATAATTTTTAAATAAAAACGCACAATTCTTGAAAAAAATATTCCACCACCAAAACACGCAATTTCATTGAAAAATCTTTTACCACAAGCATCTCGACAAGCAAAATTTCAGTTACGTAGGCTCATTGTTCATTTTTATTACGAAAATTAACTCAAAATTGAACAAAAATCACACAATTACACAACATCTCACATAAATTTTTACAAAAATCGACATCATGTCACATAAATTATACAAAAAAATGATATTTTAATTCAACACACGATGAAAATTTTATAAAAATCGCCCAATTACACATTATCTCACATAAATTTTTACAAAAACTGACATCATGGCAGTTGAAATTATACAAAATATATATATGTTGTCCACAAATTAACATAAATTTGAATAAAAAACGTAATTTAGTTGAAAAAATGTTCTGGCCCCGTCATTTCACTTAAAATTTTACAAAACTGCCATCATAACACTTGAAACTATACAAAATATATGTATGTTGATCACAAATTAACATAAACCTGAATAAAACACACAATTTCGTTGAAAAAATTGTAAATGTTTTACACTTTTTATAAAATGTGTCGCTCAAAATTAAAGGAAATCACAATTTTTAAATTATATCACGCCATTATGAAATCGTAGATTGATTTTTTGAAATTTTACACTTTGTAACTGTAAAATAACTTCAAATACTAATATTTTAGCTTTAGATTTTGTAATTATTGCAGATTCGTGAAAAACAAAAGCAGAGTAGAAATAAAAAACAGAAAATATTGCAAACAATCCCGAGTCTGTTGAATGTGAAAAAATTTCTTTTAATTTTGAGCGACACATTTTATAAAAAGTGTAAAACATTTACAAATTTTTCAACGAAATTGTGTGTTTTATTCAGGTTTATGTTAATTTGTGATCAACATACATATATTTTGTATAATTTCAAGTGTTATGATGGCAGTTTTGTAAAATTTTAAGTGAAATGACGGGGCCAGAACATTTTTTCAACAAAATTACGTGTTTTTATTCAAATTTATGTTAATTTGTGGACAACATATATATATTTTGTATAATTTCAACTGCCATGATGTCAGTTTTTGTAAAAATTTATGTGAGATAATGTGTAATTGGGCGATTTTTATAAAATTTTCATCGTGTGTTCAATTAAAATGTCATTTTTTTGTATAATTTATGTGACATGATGTCGATTTTTGTAAAAATTTATGTGAGATGTTGTGTAATTGTGTGATTTTTGTTCAATTTTGAATTAATTTTCGTAATAAAAATGAACAATGAGCCTACGTAACTGAAATTTTGCTTGTCGAGATGCTTGTGGTAAAAGATTTTTCAATGAAATTGCGTGTTTTGGTGGTGTCAGAACATTTTATTTCAACGAATTGCGTACTTTTATTCAAATTTATTTTAATTTGTCGTCAACGCATACGTCTTTTCGTAATTTTTGCGTGCTTTTATTCAAATTTATTTTAATTTGTTGTCAACACAGACGTATTTTCGTAAAATTTTACTATTTTTTCAATGAAAGTTGTATAAAAATATTGTTTTTGTAGAATTTTATGTGAAGCGATTTAAAATTGTAACATTATATCGAAAATCCAACAACAATATTTAAAATTTAGTCATTCTCAAACATTTCGTCAGTATGGTCAGTGCATTCATAGATCTGCAAGGGTTCCGTGGTGAGAAGAAACAGTTTATTCCGAAAGAAGTCGCTGTTTTCGTTAAAATGTTCTAAATTACCAATTTACATTAAGTTGTTATATACAAATTGACCGTGAAAAATCTGTACATTTACAATAGCACAGTTTGATTCTTCCATTTTGTCAAAAGACCCATCTTATAAACGCACAATAACTAAAAGGTTTACGTATTTATAATACGTTGCATTTATTTACTCAACACTTTTCGCGATTTAAAATAATTATTCACATGTGGCTAGGGTTCAAATCCGACTTGAGCCACCGCAAAAAGCTTTTTTTTTTAATTAAATAAATGCGGACGAGATGAGCGTAGACAAGATGACCCCTGCAGATTCGGTGATATCATAGCAAATTCCATTGTCTGTGCTAACAATCAAGTTAGCTGAAAACGCGCCCGGGGCAAAAACCATTGCGAATAATTACGCATTTTATGTTTATCTTTTTCTTATTCAAGCAATACGTATTATCAGTATTTCAGGAATATATTAAAATAAAATTTGTAACTCGTTTTATATTACGATCTGCCTTTACCTCTCATCGCCCATTTAATTTTTAAACTAGCTGTTGTAATTTATAAGCGGCTAAAACTCAGTCGAAAATAACATTTAAAATTTATTTATAATATGAACATGGAAGTGTAATGTCAGAACAGCTAAGTGGTACAATGTTCAAACCTTTAAAACCAAACAAAACACAGGCACCGACCTGTTTTAAAAAGGGAACTTAGACGGAAATTTCCTATAGTAGGTAAGGACAATGAGAATCTCGTTAATCCAGCCATATAGCAGGCACAAATTATAAAATAATTAATAAGCTGTTACAAATCTAATTTTTTTTAAAATGTATCTACCTTTAAACGCAATAAGCTATACATTCCAGTTCTTATAAGTCATATTTCTCAAAAAATAGATTGTTTTAAATTCGGGCAGCGTGACGGCAGAGCTGTGAAATGACGTTTTGTTCAAACCCTTTAAATCCCGTAGCGCTCCGTGGTCTAGCGGCATCGATCGATGTGAGCCCAATGTGTATGCAAACGTAGAGGGTTCAAATCCAAGTCCGCCAGAGATTTTTTTAAATTAAACATCCATCCTGTGACTGCAAGAGAGAGACAACCAGAGCAGAAGAGAGAGAGAGATAAATCTACCAAAACAGGGACTTAGAAAAAAAATCTGAACAAATTTAAAATTCAAATATTCGCGCGAAATTAAAATGGCCTCCGTGCATGAGAGAGAGAGAGCAGCTTCGATGAGGGAGACGGAAGATTTAGCAGTTTGAAATTCAAATATTTCCGCTAAAATTCTAAATTAAAAACGACACCTGTGAGAAGTGCGCGCCCAGAAAACCATGATGGCCGACACCCCGGAAAGTTTAAATTCAAAAAATTGAACTTAGAAAAAAAAATCTGAAAAATTTACTATAGTAGGTAGGGTTAATGGAACTCTGGTTAATCCGCGCACCGCCGCGTAATTCCAGAAGCAAATTAAAATGGCCGCGCGTAATTTAATCGGAAGCTAATGCGTAATTTAATTAGTAGCACATATGTAAATTACATATCAAACTTCATATGTGATTAATTAGATCAAACCGCGAAATTAATTAGATCAAACTGCGAAATTAAAACCGCGAAATCCGCGAATTAAAACCGCGAAATCCGCGAATAAATCCGCGAATCCGCGAATAAAATAAAAAGTGGAAGGAATAGCGGTCCTTATTCTACTGTTGGCTATCGTTTCTTTTAAGATCAAATGAAGTAGGTATTCGGTTTGTTAGATTCAATCTATTAAGTGGCAATAATTTGAATACTGCAGCCCCAGTAAAGTATGCTAAAGCGTCAGAATTAGTTTTGATGTAATTATTTCATTAATTCATTATTAATTTATAACCTCTATTACCTTTCGGTGTCGAGGACTATTCATACCTCATGGGAATTGCAACGGACGCAATGGGCCGCACGTGACATACATATTACTCTCCCCCGCATCCAAACATGCAACACACCCAACAATACTAAACCTACCTTACAGCTAACTTAACTAATGAGTTCAAATCCATTGCCGCTCTAAGAAAAGTCTTCGCTACGGCCAGATTTGAACCCATGTCCACCTGGTTGCTAAGGAAGCTGCTTACCCACTGAACCACCCAGGTGTAATTATTTATTTGTTGATAATGGAAAACAAATTGAATTATTATCATTAATACTATTGTCCACTTTTCTTGTGTTGGGACATATTCATGAAAAATTCATAGAGTTGGAACACCATAACTACGGTGAAGTACTCTATGTAGTTTAAATTGGCTAAAACACAAAGTACAGAGTATTAGATAAGAAATAAACAAGAAAATAAGTTGAATTTGGAGATAGATAAGGAAATAACCGCCAAACTGACACCGCATAAGTTAAACTAGACCGGATTAAGTAGATTTGCCACTGCACGAGCTTTAACCAGGAACTTTTTAAATTGAAAAACAATCAAGGCCTCGAAGAGGGTTGTCCAATTTGTGAATAACATGTGAACTATGAGACTTCTTCGCATTCTTCTCTTTGGGTTAAGAGCAGGTTTAGACAAACTGAGGCAGACGTGCAGTACTCATTCTAGTAATTGTGTGACCTTCGTTTGCTATCTTTTAAAGGTTTTACTTTGCTATGATTTTGTTAAATAGCTGTTTCCCACTATTTGTGTATACCTTTTCTATTTTTTTCCTTCCGTTCGCTGTGTGGTTTAATGTGTTTCACGTACTTTTCTGACATCCTCCTTATATTTTCTTCTTATTGTATGGAAAAATGCTTCTACTTCGATAAACTTGATGATCTTTGTTCCTGTTAATGAACAAAATTACATTGTTCAATGACCAATATGTGAGATCATCTATTTCTTGTTCTTCATCCTCTTTTCGCCAAACACTTCTCTTCTCTTCTCTTCCACAAAGTCACAGTTCACAGATATGTGGCAGTTTATATCCAAAAGCATCCTTAAAAACGACTAAACAGATAATGTTAAAAATAATTTCTACATCACTCCAAATACTATCCTAAATATCAAAATAAACAAACAACAACCGTTAACATTTGAAGGCAATCTAAATACTGAAGTTGGATCAAGACTAAACTATGTAGATGTATGCAGATCAATATGGATAGTTCCGAATTAATGACAGCGAGGAAAGTCTAATCAATCCATGTAAACAATATTAATTAAAAATAAGTAACACTTACTAGGATCATGCACATATTCATCGCTATATGTGAAAACACTTATAAATTGACCGTAACAACATATCAAACGCTATCTTTCAGGCTGCTGGACAAGCTTTTGTGGAATACCATGAATAAAAAACGACGCAACCAAATTTTGTGGTCTGACCACCTAGAAAAAGTGGCAAAGAACAAGCGTACAATAATTAGCTAATGAAGCAAATGGGACAAAGATAGAATAATATAGAAATCTCAATGGCGAACTTGATAACCTGATATGGATAGGGAAATTTGTAAAAATTGCTGGACTAGTTGGCGGATCAAGGTCAATGAAGGTGTGGAGATGCTTGAAGAATCAACAATAATACAAGAATAAGTAATTGCGTTTATATAGAAGATTGGACGTGACATTATGAAAAACTACTAACAGAAGATCGAGCACAATTTAGGAAGAAAGTTAATGTTTGGTGTGCCATTTCGTACCATGGAATAATAGGACCATACTTTTTTCGAAAACAACGTAAATCAACATGCTTTTTACACACTTACAAATTTTTTAACGGTAATTTAAATGAATTGCCTCAGAAATATCGAAATTTAATGTATTTTCAACACGATGGTTATCCGGCTCATTTTTCTTGCAATGTTACTGATTGGCTAAATCTCCAGTTTGGAGATAGATGGATCTGCAGGAATGGACCAATTTTATGGCCACCAAGAAGTCCTGACTTGACAATTTTCGATTTTGATTTAGGGGACGGTTAAAACAAATTGTTTACAGCCAGCCATTAGAAAATAATACTGAAAATTTAAAAAATCGCATGCCAGAGGCAGTTGCATCAATAACTATTGAAGAAATCCAAAACAGCTTTCAGGAGTTCTATACCAGGCTTAAACCGTGTGAAGAAAATTGTGGGATATTGTTTAAACGATGTTGTTTCTTTAAAGTTGTTAAATGTAATTTTAAATTATTTTGGCAAATAGTAACTAAATAAGTGTCAAAATAAGATTTAAATTTTTTTGATTTTGCCAACACCCTGAATAAACACATCAAAGTTTTAATAACTAAAATGGTAGTTTCAGACCAAGCAGGAATTTTAATTCCTATCACATTTTTATATAAAACTAAAAATAAAAATTGGTTTCCTCTTGTAAACTCATCCGGGGACATACTGTATATAAGAAAAAAAAAGAAGAGGGAAAAACAACTACGCAGGATTAAGTTTTTACAATACCATGTAGACTAGGTAGTAGTAGACCAGTACAACTATCTAGAAACCACCAAAACCAAAAATGAATCCGGACCAATTGAAATTAGAGAAAGAATAGGTAAAACGTTATAAGAGGCTTGAATTTATATTGACCAGTTACTCTCTACTTCGATTGGGCATTCCTATTTGATGTCAAGTATCCTACTTGCCTGTCTTAGGTCTTGTTTATTCTCTAATATTCGTTTCCATCATTTGCCTCTTCGATAGTTTTCTTCATTTTCTTTCTCGCATAGTTTCTTTCTTTATAACATGTTCTGTCAAATGGCGGTTTTCCGTTTGTCTTAAATCTTTGTTCTCAATTTTATAGCAAAGTTTTTTCCTGAATTAATCTCAAATGTGTTATTTATGCTTGAATGGAAGCTGTGCTTATAAGGAACATAGTATATGAAATATTTCTTGCCAAGTAGCAAAAATAACAATCCCTTAAACATAATTTTCTTAAAACTCCTTCCGTAATTCTAAACAAAATGTCTTTCGTGACTGAAAGCGAATGCTCCATTTTCTTACTATCAATGGAAACTGATGTTTAACGACTGTAGATAATCTGTTTCTTCTTCTTCTTTTGTTGTAGGTATTGCAACTTGTTTCTCTTCAACCTACGACTAGCTATATGTCGATTCTACGGAAGATGTTAGCCACCTTTTCGCCCGTATCTGTTGTGGCCTTTCTGGCCTTTTACGTCCTTGAGGATTTGATTTTTTGCAACATTAGTCAGTCTATATAGTGTAAACAGCTGTTACTACCCGATCGCGTACTAAGTTTTTTGCCAAATTACAATTATCTCAATCCCATAAACGTGATTTTTCTTCTATTTATCACTTCTGTTGTTCTTTGTTTGAAGACCAAATGTCTTGCTTGGCAGAAATATGATGATCCGTTTTTCTACTATTGATTGAATCATTTTCTTCTATTTTCCTTTTTCTTTTATTGTAGGTATTGCCAACTGTTTTCTTCACCTTGCGAATAACTCTATGGCAAATCTGCCGAAAAGTTCATTGCATCAAAACAAAATGTCTTTCTTGTCAGAAAGATGATAATCCTCTGTTTCCACTATCGATAGAATCGTTTTCTGTATAATTATATAGCGAGTCTCAGAAAATGTTCGGTAACTTTTCGCCCATCTCCCTTGTAGTCTTCCTAGCCTTCCTCGTCATTAGGGTTTTGATTTTTTGCAACCTTTGTTAGGCTATTGGCTGTAGCTCCTGCTATCTGATTGTGTACTAAGTACTTTTTTTCAAATAATAATTCTCTCAAACCCCCAAACATGATTTCTTTATCCCACTATCAATCAAATTGTTTTCTTTGTTTTTCTTCTCCTTTTTCTTGTTTTATTGTACGTATTTCAACCTGTTTTCTTCACCCTACAAGTGGCTCTATGACGAATTTGCAGATATTGGCCTGTTTTACTTGCTATTCTTCTGGAGGTTTTTGTTTTCAGTTTTTTACCATCATTTTTATTTTATTATCTACAGCTCTCTCTAACCGATAGTGTATTGACTACTTTTGCCAAATGTTGTATCAATCTCCTAAACATGATTTCTTGAACGTTTTATTCTATACACCACTCTCTTCGTTTCCTATTTCAACACAAAGTGTTTGTGAACAAAAAGCTGATGATCATCTTTTTTACTATCGTAACAACCTTCCTTTTTTCTTCTTTTTCTTTTATTGTAGGCATTGCAACCTGCTTTTCGTCCTATGAGTAGCTATGTGGCAAGTCTGCATAAGATATTAGCCACATGACCACTCATATCTTTTGTGGTTTTCTTGTGATATTTGTCAAGTTATCTGCAGCTCTTTCTACCCGATCGTGTATTAACTATTTTTACCAGATATCAATTATCGTTCCATTCCCTGAAACATCTTCTTAAACATACTATTGACCTCGTCGTTTACTTCTATTCTTTTCCTTTTTCTGTCATGATATGCATTGCAGCCTTGTCTTCGTCATTTTACGAATAGCTTCATAGCAAGTCTGCAGAAAATTTTGGACAGCTTTCCGTCCATCTCCCTGTGGTCTTCCTGACCTTTCTTGTCCTTGAGGTTTTGGTTTTTTGCAACCTTTGTCAGTCGGTTGCCTACAGCTTTTTCTACTTGATCGGATACTAAGTTTTTGGCTTAGTTATAATGATCTAAATCCCTTAAACGTGATTTTCTTCTATTATCACTGCGGTTGTTTCTTGTTTGAAAATAAAATATCTTCCTTGGCTAAAAATGATGATTCTATTTTCTACTATCCATAAAATCGTGTCTTTCTTCTTCTGATAATTAGATCCCATTGAGAATCTGTCGATTTACTTCTTCATTATTGTTCTGTCACTTACACTATCTATTTCTAGATATTTAAACTTCATAACCTCTTCTACCATACTTCCCTCTATTTCTAATTTTCAACGTAAGAAATCTTTAGCTACTGGTTCTGGTTGACAGAACCATGCTACAGTTTTTAGATGTTGTGACCAATCAATGTAGGAGTCTTTGTAAACCATTCTCTGCACTTCCAATGAGGATTACGTCACTCACAATTGCAATTATTTTTTTAAGCTAGTTCCTATGCTGAATGCTCTTGTCGATTAAATTTACACTAGAAGCTTTAGATAGAAATCTGGGACTATGCTATACTTTAGAATACAACATTACAAATAATATAAGATTTCTCACTTCAAATTGTATTAATTGTTACATCGTGGCGTAAAAACATAAAATAAATTTTGTAAAATCCGTCTGGTAGGAACTCAGACAGCCCACATTTTGAATTCTATAAGCATGAATGCCCACCTTCGCCTTTCCGCAAAAAAACTCGAAACGGGCTCCAAAAAAACGTTTTTTAATTTTCGATAATTCCCGCTTAAGGTAATTTCGTGGGGGCCGTCGGCGAGCAACAGCCCGGAAACGCTTATAAAATTAAACATTTATCCGCACTTAGCCGGCAATAAATAACGTCTAGCGTATAATTTCGGGCGCGTACGACAGCCGAATTGATACGGGGACCATAATAGTTATTGGAACCAGAGATTACGGCGGGCCCTCAATCGTCCGTGTTCTACTCGTCCCGATTAGACAAAAACGTATCCGCTATTGTTTTAATGGGCGCCCAAGACACGTCGGATGCAAGGGTTGCCCCAATGCCCAAATTGCGCAATTTTCGGTGCTGTAACTAAGTGGAGGAAACGGCCGTTGGAAATTGCGCGTCTGAGTTACTCTGCCTCTTGGGGCTCAGGCGGTATTACAGTTTTGATAAGTTGGCTGGTTTTCATAAGGTATCTACAGTAAAAGATTACGTGAAGTCTGCAGTAGGTTTTTTACGTTGCGACCTATGCATTTTCAAATAAGCAGCAGCACAGAAATATCGTAGTAAGTCATTAAAAACAATATGTACAATATAAAACCTAGGTTGGATACTTGAGATAATGATGCCACAAAGGTATTCGAGTTGAAGCCAGTGTTCAAGATATGGTTTGAAAAATAACAGTAACAAATCGCTATAGCAAAAGTTATGTACTTTCCTAATAATGATGGTGTGGTCAATACGATCAAATGCCTTCGAGAAGCTATATGACGTCGAGTTATCCAAAATATATATTTAATGAAATATGATATTTAACTACGATAGAGCGATTGGGCATAAATTCCGTCTGATAAGAAAAAATATAGTTCTAGCAAGAGGGTAGATAGATGTATGTTATCCAATTTCAAATACCTTAGCCAAATTTGAACAGCTAAGGTGTATAATTACTTATTATCTTTAGGTAGGACAGATCCTATATTCAAAGAGAATAGATATTTATGCATTAAGAAAGATATGAATATGTTTTTTCCCTGAGGTTGACATGTGTTACAGACCGAGGGGCTCTGGCCCGAGGTCTGTAAGTCAACCGAAGGTAAAGAACATGAATATCTCCCGTGGTGCATACAATATTTTATCTACTAGCATATTCGTGAAAATAGTATGAAATTTCTAAATGTCATAATGACATTTAAAATTAGAATATGTAAGTAACATCAAGGATTGCCTCATTGTATGGTTGCCAGGACGTTAATTGTAGTTGCATTGTTACCATGAGTTTGAGGGAGAAATAATTTGACAAGTCCCTTGGGAGTTATGAGTAGCTTTTCATATTTTTGGTTTCTATGACGAAAATGTACAATATCATGTTGCTAGTAGATAAATATAATTTTTAACAAGGGGATAGATAGATGTGGGTATGTCATGCATTTGCAAATACCTTAGCAATAATACATCAGATGAGGTGTTTAATTACTTATTTGCTTTGTGTTGCCAGGTTTCAACATAGGACAACTTCTAGATGTTCTCCACAACTCAAGAAAGGTAAAAGTAGTTACCGTAGAGATATGACGAACCGGATAGAAAAACAAGAAGAATATTTAACGAGAAATACATATTTTTGTGAAATGTGTATAACTATAGCTGGGTAAATATAAATTGTTCTTTTTAATGAAATATAAAACTTTATCAGTTATGCTAGCCTTTATTAATTTATCAATGACACTACTTAATTCTTTTGCTCCGACTAACCGTTAAGTTCACAAAACTTTAATCCCAGGGTTGAGTTTCTACACTGTTGAACATTTATGCAGTTGTTTGATAATTGCACGAGTATGACGAATGCTTCTTAATAAAATTTTAACCTCAAATAATGGTAGCGAAACGACACAAAATTGTATGTTCAATTTTACCTTTAATCCAAGCAAGCTGCGTGTCGAAGTCCGGAGTGTTGCTACTTCAATCTTGATTATTAACTTATTACCGGAAACACTGCACATGCACA